>JAPSES010000081.1:7306910-7321906 GCA_029822895.1 Maxillicosta whitleyi | reverse complement strand
TAATATTGTGGGGTGTCAGTCACAATATGTGGGGGAACTGTGCTGCTTGGCGGAGGTTTGCGCTCTCTGAGTGCTTATCTTATCTTATCTTATCTTATCTTAATTATCCACTCTAGCATTTCGATGTTTAAGTTGAGTCCGCCCTCACTGAGCTTCCTTCTTTTCAGCTGAGGCTGCTGTATGAATGCAACCCCATGGCCTTCATCATGGAGCAGGCAGGAGGTCTAGCCACCACAGGATCCATGAATGTTTTGGACATCAAGCCCACCACCATCCACCAGCGGGTCCCTGTGGTCCTGGGGTCCCCAGATGATGTCCAGGAGTATCTTAACATCTACAAGAAGCACGCCAAATGAGGTATTTACTCAGCTATATTATCCTAGTTACTATTAAACAGGAATGTTATTTTACTTCTGATTTTACTGTAAAGCACTTTGTGAAGTCTTTATGCAAAAAGCGCTATTTACATAAACTTTTTTTTGTTTTTTTTTAATCTTGCAGGTCAATCTGGTGGTGAAAAAAAACATAAAGGTGGATACCAACACAACTGAGAAGCTCAGACAGGACATTAACTGTGAAATAGCAGGAACAAGACCTTCAAAAGACCCACTAAGTCTGCCTCACACCATACTAATTCCAGCATTAGTGTGTGTTATTTGTCTTACCCTTTTTTAAATAAAGACAAATGAAAAGATGTCAGTGTTTCATTACTAACATACAAGTGTCCTGCATGCATCCATAAGGTTTATTTAAGAAACTTTTACAAAAACAACCACAGAATCTCACAAACTTAAACAGACAGTGGACAGTGTTTACAGCTTTGACTGGATGAAATGTTTCCTTCTCAAATATGTAATTTTGTTCTTTTATATGACCACTACACATCTGCAAAAAAAACCAAGACAAAATACCAAAAACCAAGCAAACGGTTAATTGTGTTTAATACTGTATTTCATTTCCCATCTGCTTAAATCTTCTATGAAAGAACTACAGTTTTTTCATCAAAACCAGACACGAGACAAATAACAGTAATTTAATGTAGGTTATATGTTATAATGACATCTTTTTAAGGTAGTTGAATGTTGAAATGTTGTCTATAGGATTTCTTTGAGTTTCCACATTAGAACTGAATAAAATGGTTTTGGTAATGAATCCTGATGGACATCCAGAAGTGATTTTGTTTTTCCTCAGTGTAAATGATCCGTTAAGACAAACTGTTTGAACATCTAAAAGAACCAAAAGTGCCCTTACACGAAAACCCCCTTTGGATTTATAGAACAACAAGGCTGTCATGGCATGACTTAAAGACTCTACACTGGTTGACAGAGTGGAATGAAACACAAACACAATAACACAATTGTCTGGATCACTGCTGCTGATTTTATTTGGAAACTTGGCATTGAAGTGCAGGACAACTCTTGAGATCATAATGGAATTTCTATTACTTTTTTTCCCCCCACATAAGCTCCAGTATTTGAAAGAAAATATTCTATGTGAAACTGAATTATATGAATTCATAGCAGATGTCTGATTTGAAGTGGACAGCCAAGTACTTTCAGAAGAACTTTAGAGTGAATACCAAATAATTTATGAAGCTCCAGCATGTTGGATGGCGTCCATATCGTCTGGCATCCTCTTATTATAACAAAAAACAAACAAAAAAAAAATAACCACTTCCTTTTCTGTGTTTTATTTAGTCCATGTCAGCGTTCGAGTGCTTCACTGTCCATGAGACACACAAACACTTACACTTCGCAGACACACTTGTTTATTTCCATTCTGTTCAGACTTTGTATGATTATAGGTTACAGAGTCAATATTTAGATTTTGCAGGAAAAGCAAAAGCCATGGTGTTTGTTTTTCTCTTGCTACTGTGTGTGGCATGTATGCATGTAGACAAGAGGAGATGACATGTCTTGGTTTGAAAAAGAGTTGCACTACTGACTTAAGTATTGAGATAAATAAAAACCTGAGGCCTGCTGTCAGATACTTTGGCTGCGTCGTCTGTTTGCCATGCTTTATGAGAGGCATTTCCTTTTCTCCTTTTCTTCAGGGTTATTTTTGACTTGTAGCTGCATCATCGTCAGAATATAAACGCTCCACAAAAAGACTGTTCATGTTCAGATACGTCTAAGAACGTTGGAACAATAGAATTCATTGGCAAAAGAATATCACTTAAATCATTTTTTGGAAACTAAACCCTTCTTTAGTACCATATTTGCTTATTCCTCTTTAATTTGGCTGATACAACCCTGTTTTGTCCCTTTTTTCTGTCTAACTATGACAGGTCAGTACCTGCTCAGTGTCTGACTGATATCCAGTCCATGTCCAGACAGGCTCTGTTTACTTTACACTCTGATGAAGTGTATTATAGTGGTGCAGACTGCGGTGCATCTGCAAGCAGACATCTGAAGTCTGCAACACCCCCCCCCCTTTCCTAAAGCTGGCCTCAGTTTTGACAGTACTCACAGACCCTCTGATAAATATTTATTACGAAATTTAAGCAAATCAGATAAAAACCCAGCGACACCTTGTCATGAATCAGACCAGGAGAACAATGTGATAGGTTTGGGTAATCAGAACGATCCCAAAACGCTCCGTAAAATGTGAAACCAGCTGACTGTGTGCCCCAGATATAAACAAGCCCAGTCAAAAAGGTGAGGACTATATTTTCTACAGCTGACTTATAAACACGAATCCATTTTGTGTACAATAAAACGCCACTGCCATGTCATTCATCATGCCACATATTGGCCCTACCGTATCACCTTCTATAACAGATCAGTGTGGCTTTTCTCAGCGCGGTGACAATGTGCAGACCCAGAGAGAGCCAATGTTTAAATTAAATATAAACCCTGAATCCCAGACCACCCTGACAGGAGTGAACTGCTAATGTAAATACCGCTGCAACCATCCAGAGAGGAGCCATATTTGTACCGTTGTTCATGCATCCTCAAAGCCATCCACCCCCGGCCCACTTTTAGTTTGGAGGTGGCCATCCACAGTTTCCTTGGTACCTAAACCGCAGTTCATATGCCAACAATGGAAATCTCAAATTCACTCTGACATTTCGGTTACTTCAGTAGTGTCTCCTTGCCCTCTTGGTTACCCGCTTAAACCCCTCCTGTATCTTTATAGAAATCTGTAATTTAAAGCTATTAGGGCTGTGTCAGAGAGGAGATATATTTGCTGCAGTTTAGAGGCAACAAAGTGGAATGTTTTTCCAAAGTTATAGTGTCATCATTTGTTAAGAAGCATTTCATGGGAGGTTTAAAGCTCTGCAAACTGTATCTATCCCACTAACCGTATATATTACGCAAATCCCACATTAACTATATGTCTTTGGGTTCTTCAAAGCATAAAAACCAAGTCGGATTTCTAAGTGTAAGTGAGAAAAAGTCAACCGAGATCATTTTATTTTTATTTCAGGCGTGGGGACAGACCACCGCTATTGTCAGACCACAAAGGGGGTGGTGTGCTTGGATTTAAAGCATGCATGTGGTTAGTGTCACTGCAGACATCTGAGGGATGGTACCACAGTGCAGATAGTATTACTTTTTGTTGAATGTACTGTATGCCTAAAAAATTTGTAACAAAAATCACTGTTGAAGAATCTCTCCTCCCATGAAGCACTAGAGTCAATGTCTACTGTGTTCTGAATTTAGACATACAATAGTCTATAGAGTTGTCTGTCAGCAGTAGAAAATTGTTACAATGCCGTTGGACAAATGTCATAAATTGGCACCAAAAAAATGTCCCCTTTGCCCATTTTGCCATTCTAAAAATACATGTACAGCCCATCTGGAAACAATGGTCCATGTCAATCACAGGATCTCCAACATTGTGATTAGTGAGGCAAATGTCAGGGAAGCCCAGGGTGACATGTCATTTTCAGTCTTCCGAAACAGTGAATCGGCCTTTTAGATCGGGCTCAAACTGTGCCCTGCTGGCGTGAAGCCAAAGACACTGAATGACAGATTGCGCCATTGAAATGTAAAACTGGAATGTGCATATCCTGCCCCTCCGACTATAGTTTTGAGGACACTGTATGCTTCTGACAACAAAATCAATTTCCTTTGGCTACACCCTCAGCAATCCGACACTAAACATTGTGGTTGGTATAAATAGTCATTATACCATCGCGGGAAAATTCATTGGGCCTCAGCAATAAATACTGAGGCTGAATACAGGCTGCGTGTATTCAGACTGACTGATTAAAGGTCTGAGCTACTACAGCTCCTCAGTTTTTTCACAGTGATGCTGTATTTACAGTCTTCCATTCCAACGGCATACATCTTGAGCATTATACGTGTTCCACAGCAACCGAGAGACAGGTATACGTCCCCTTTTCTGCTCCGCTCTTGTGAAGTGGATGCTGCCGAGTCATTTTGTTCTTTGCCAGTTTCTTGCAAAGGCCTTGATCCAGTGAACAATGACTCCTCTGTGGTGAGGTTGTAGTCAAGTATCTGTCTCTGAGCAGCTATTTCCTCTTGGAGAGATACATGATCAGAGTTTGGAGAGCAGAGGAGAGGTCACATTTCAAACAAAAACTGAAACCTCTTTCTGCCCCGGAGTCTTTTTTTTTCTCCTCTAAAAAGCCCCCTACTTTAGACAGATACCCTCAGTAGTATTACCCCTAGGGGACTTTGCATTGCTTTATTAATCTCACTTCGTTGTGGTCTTATACTAAAAGCTGGTATCTTATCATTACCTGACCAGTGTTACAGAATGACTCCGCACTGCAGCTTTAAGCAGCTCTGTAGAGTTTCCACTGTTCCTTGAAAAACATTTTACTGTGGGTGTCATTAATCTACTAAAGCACCAACTATCAATCACCATCCTCTGTGATGAGAAACCAGGCTTTACATTTCTGTCTAGAGCTGGACTGCCTGGTTTAATACATTTAACAGTTTCCTCTCCTTTCCCTTTTCACTATTTGAATCCACCTCCAAAGCATCGCTGCCTTCTTTTCATCATCGCAGAAATAGAGAGTTCACCACTTTCTAAACCTCTACTTCAACAACCAGAGTTTTCTGGGAAACCGACACATCTCAGCCAAAATGACCTTTATGTGAACCTGTGGCTTTACAGTGAGTTCAAGTCAAATCCTTTTCCTGGTGCTTAGCTTGTCCCAGGGGATTCATTTAGCCTCTGAACACGTGGTTTGAACCTTAAACATCTTTGTTGTGATCAAGATGGAGTTTGGAAAAAAACACCACGAGGAGAGAGGAAGATACTTTTGAGAACACAGGGAACGCGAAAATCAGAAATCACCTGAATTTGCATCCAAATATTCAGATGTTAAACAGAAAACTCTGGTGAATATGATCAACAAAACGGCACAGGCTAAAAAACTTGAAGTTTGGCTTTTGTTGTTCTCACCAAAAGTATCTGAATTCTCTGCTTCCATGTGAAAACAATGAAGAAAATATCAGTTTATTTGAGACAGGCATCTGAGAAGTTTCCATGAGCCACAGAAAAAATGAACAAAGCAGGGAGAAAAACACTTGGCAGCTTTGTAATATCGACTCCTTTTCCTCCCTCCCCTCTCCCCTTTCTCCAGCTCTCTCTCTCTCTGAGCTTGGAAGCACTTGAATACAGAGCTCAGTGAATTGTTCTGGCACACCAGCTTGTGTGTAATGACTTCTGACAGCAGTGGAGACAAACTGAAGAGCATGTCTGTCTCTGCATGAGTATTTGTGAATTTACTCTCTGGAACTGCATTCCATTTCTGGAAACACTATTATATGCCATTCGCTGCAAACAACCGCTTGTACAGGATGTATAGTTGAAGGTATTACTTTGGAATAGATGGCAGACAGTGAACAATAAAGCTGAATTTTATTACATTTCCTGAAAAACGCCCTTAAAGTTTAGGTATGAACGCAAGGAATGAAAGTGATGTATTAGAGTAATTTAAGAGGTACAGTTTGGGGAAACGCAGCTGCCTCCTCCATCATACTGAGCTGCTGGCTCAACTGAATCTGGCGCTTGTTCTTATTTGGCAGTCGTCCAACACTGACTGGATTTTTATTCCGCTATGAAATATGGAGTCCTTCTTAAGGGAGTAGTGAAAATAGGAGCAGGATATGTTCTTTAGTTTGTTATAAGGTGGTGAGAACACAGCGTTCTGGAAATCTCATAGTTCTGGAAAAAAGGGCAAAGAGTTTGCTCAACTGTGCTTAAAAGTAAACAACATGTAGAATATGAGCTTCCTCGGCGCCCTTATCTATGTCTGTTTAGTGCAGGATTTGGCCCCTAGCGGTCTGAGGCATATGTCAGCTTCTTTGTAGTTAATGGGGACCCTTAAGCAGCACACCATTTGGGCTTTCTCTATCCTACACTTTGAAGTCGCTTTAAACGGAGTTCGCAGTCGGCCTCTTGCTCTGGTATGCCAGCAGGATGAGGTGAAGGGGGGCATTTGGGTTGTTTGGCTAAGAACTCTTCTGCACTTGTCTTGACTCCTCTCTAATCTCTCTAATTGGAACCGGGGGTCCAAGGGTCCCCTGAGAGCTGCCACATCTTTGTGGGCATATTGCTGTGATGTGAAGGGGTCAAAGGAGTGACTGAGTGGTTTTTCTTTCTGACTTGATGATGAGGATGGAGTAAACACAGACCTACTCTGTCTTCTTTCTTGTTGTTTACATAGAGTTTGTGACTGCAGTTGTTCAGTGGAAGGCATCGTTGTTTAGGAAATAGGAAACAAAAACTACTGCTTTTCTCAGCTGCTGCATTGTAAAGCAGTTAGGTGGTTTTCTTTTACTCCTTGACTTTTCTCTAGACTCCCACCTCCATATCAGGACATCTTAAGCCTTCAGACTTTTTCCTACATTTGTGGGGTCTTAGCTCTGGGTCTGTGCTCACAGTGTGGGGTCTGGTATCTTTGTGTGGGCCAGAATGTTGGACCCATAATGTAAATCACTGAATGTTTTGGGTTAAGACATGAGTTGTTAGGGCTGGGGTTGTGCAAGTCTTCATGAAATGAATAAGTCAATGTAATGTCCCCACAACTATACAGACAAAGAAATGTGTGTGTGTATGTGTGTGTAGTGCTGCATGTGTTATATCACAGCTATGCATTTAAGCCTTGTTATGTTTCTGAGTATAAAGTGTAAGACAGGAGCTCTGCATGTGTTATAACAGCTGTCGTTTCTCCCTGCGGGAAAGCAACACAATCCTAGTGTTTTCAAAGAAACTGTGGCTCATAGATAATGGATCCCAAAGCTACAATGAGCCAGTACTGAAGAATTAAACGACCACAGAGCACTATGTGATCTATATGAACCGTGCACATGGAGTCTAACCCAGCGTAAAGTTTCTTTTCCGTGGAGTGTGTGACAGTGGTTTGCGTCACTACCCCTGCGTGACGAACCACAACAGTTTATCGGACCAATAGGACGTGGCTGTTGCAGTAACCTCATCAGTCCATCACTACTCTGCCATCATTACGAGGCGGCTACTGTTGGAGTAGATGTTAGTACAAGTGGAAGCGTGTAAGATATCCAGCATTTGGACTTTGGAAATACACGGAAACTCTGCCTTTGTACTTTTTGCGCGCATCCAAGCTCCGACTCCGCATGTGGAAGCGCTGGATCTGTGGACTTTGTGGACTTTGGCTACTACCAACTTATCAGACTTTACTACATCCATTCGTATTAAGCAGTTGTCGCGTCCTTAGATGTGGCGACTTCCTTATGACATGATATGAAACCACCAAGGAGTAAACCGCTTTTAACGCATTCCGAAACCCTTATGAAGTCTGACATCTGCAGGAATCATTCTTCGTGGAAATGGCAAGTCGTGCCATGTTGATGGCGCGGACAGCGGTTCTAATATGTAGTGTGTTCATTCTTATGGTGGGTCTGTGTGTCGCTTCTCCTAACCACGGACGTCGGCTGGTTTGCTGGAAAGCCATCCTGAAGTGCCATGGAGAGCCGGAGTGCCATTACGCGTACGATCAGTACCTTTTTGCGTGCGCGTCTGTTCTCAGCGGGGAGCGTAAGAAGTGTCCCAGCCACTGCATTTCATCTCTCATTCAGCTCAATCTGACCCAAAGCGGCCCGGCTCTGGAGGACTGCGACTGCGCCAAGGACCCGGTCTGTAGGGGCACCAAACAAACCATCGAGCCGTGCCTGCCCCGGACCAGCACCATGGGCTGCACCGAGGCCCGGCGGCAGTGTGAGAGGGACCAGCCCTGCAGTTCTGCCCTCAACGACTATCTCATCCACTGCAGGAAACTTTTCGGCGGGGATATGTGCTCCGATGGGTGCCGCAGGGTCATAGCCAACCTGCGCTCCATACCCAAAGGACAACAACTGGACACTTGTGTGTGCGATGGCATGGAGAGGAACATATGCGAGTACATTAAAGTCAGCATGAAAACCTACTGCTCTGATCCAGGGGACAGGTTCGCAGGCAGCGGCTTTTCAGACACTGAGGACACAGAGGACACCGATGATGAGTATATGTACCAGGATTACTATCAGTATATGGAGAATTCAAGCAACGTGCCACATTTTCAGACTTTGCTCCTTATCCTGACCACCATTTTAGTTCTAGTGAATTGTATGTGAGAAGTTAATGGCCCTCACCGCGTAAACAAACCCCCCAGAATCACTTTGCTTTGTTCTAACCAGCTGCTTGTCATAACAAATAACAGCCTTACCTATTTAATTCTACTTAAACTTACTGCTACACATCTGCACTAACACAGGGCTAATGTTTATGTGAATATCATTCAGAAGAAACACATCCAGGTGCTTATAACATGTTTGTAGCCTAATTACTTACACATGCCTTTTACCTGGTAATACTGAATTGAAACATATTTGTATGTGTGTTATATAAACTTAAAATGTACAGTATATTTGTATGAAATTATTTTTGTCAGAAATGTTTTATCAGTAATACAAGATTTGCACTAGAAGGATAGACAAACTCGCTGCAATGCAGAGGGAAAAATATGTTGAAACTGGTCTAAAAGTGCCTAAAAGTCTGGGTTTATCCACCAGTGTGTGACCATACCAGAGGCTGTGACAGCAGGGCAGTTTTCCTTTACCAGCTGCACAGACTCTCTCTACAAACCCTTCATTACAAACCAAAGTTGATGTAAACCAGCGAATTAAAGTTGATGTAAGTCGGTGAATTGTGCCTATAAGTCCCAGAGCAGATAATGTTTCTGAGAAAAGAAGCTCTTAGAGTCGTACTCCTGTCCTTGTACACGTTGGTGTTTACAAAAATGTTCATTCCGAAATGAGAAAGGTAAATTTCTCTTCCTGGGGATGTTTTTGGTCAGTTTATTTAACCTCACCTCATGTGATTGTTTGGAAAAGACACACTGTTACATCCGGTCTGTGTTCAGGTGAGTGGAGCTAATAAGTGCCCTTTATGAACATGCTCCTCTGAATGTACATGCACAACAAATAAAAGTATTAAAAAGGTGCTGGTGTGGCTTTGTGGTGAATTTAAGCTTTTGGTTGTATAGATAGAGGTTCTTATTGTGGTTAAAATAACGCAATAACAGATGAATCATGATCATGGGTATTACACTTCACATAACTTTACATCAGTTTCATTAAAGCGTAACTTAATACATTTTCCTCTACTTTTATTGCAAATGTGCAGCGGTAATCACATAAACCTGGGGCAATTTTCACCTTCGACATATCATGTAACACACTTTCATTTCAAGGTGAGATGTAGTTTTAAGAGTTTTGCACTCACACTTTTATGCCATTATCTGGTAGCATGTTTTCACCCAGTAAAACATTTTGATCTTCAGTGAAAATGCGCATTTATTCTAATCAGCTTAATCATTTTAACAAGCGTTACGTTTCCTCTAAGAACTAATAAGAAAAAACAAGCACACATAAAAGACACATGTGAAGTCTTATGTAAATTAACGGTAGATTTAGAGAGTTTCAGATGACACAAGACAGATTTTAGGTTTTTAATAACACATGTATATGGTTATTTGAGTCACTGACAGCAGGGTCTGTTCTGGGTATATGCGTCTGTTTACATGCTTGTGACTCAAAAGCCAGTGTCCCCTCCTTCATTTGTAACAATGGGCCGTGAAACCATTGATGGCAGCCATGTTGCTTTTCAAGGAAAAGAGATGGGCCCTCCAACCAATTGATTGGAAGAGAAGTCGAGTGGCACTTCTATTATGGAGACGCAAAATACACAATGGTGCATCAGCACAATGTGGGGGCACTTCATTCACTCTGTTCTTCTGTCACCCTTTTCATGGAGTGGGGGTGCGTGAGGAGACAGCTCTCCCTGAGGAGGACGGAGGAGTTATGTGAGAAAGTTCAGCCTTACAGCGCGGCCCAAACCACTGCCGACACTGTTCACACTGCAACTATTGCTCACATGTGACATTTAGTTCTGTAGCTGTGAACTGTTAGACAGCACGCTCTAATTTTTCGCTCAAAGCTGTGATTGTAATGTTGATGAATAGAAAATTACAACTTGTCACCGCACAGTCCGAGAACCCCAATGATAAATCCGACATCTGTCAAAAGAGAAGCAAAAGGCTGCCACTGTCACTTTAAGAGAGTGGGCCTCCAGCTCCAACCATTAATAATTGTAATGCCTTTTTATTATTGTTGAGGATAATGCAGGGATGAGAGTCATATGGGGGCCCCAGACCATACTTTGCCCCGCAATGGTTTCAATTAACTTTTGGCACCAGAAGAAAATAGGAATGTTGTGTTTTATTCCCATGCCGAAACAGAAAAGAGTCAACTGGGGCTTTTGGTTCAGGGACCAGAACCTCATTAAAATTGCCTCATCATAACTCAAGCTGCTGCTTGGCCAACCTCTGCCACGCCTCAAATCCTCTGTCCCCTGTGTTACACTAAGGAAAAGCAAACAGGCAGACTTACTTAGATACATTTTACACACAGTATTCTTGTAGACTAGTGATGCTTTGGAGTTTTTTTTTCTCCTACTTTTCCCACAATTTGTTACTATTTCCTACTATATGTGTTCAATCAATACTATTATAATATTGTATCAGAAGCTAATCTACAGCAGAATCAAGTCCACTTTCATTTGCCTTTTTCCAGTATTTTGGCATCAGCGGCATCAAATAATTTTCTGTGTCTTTGCAAAACATTTCCGAGACTGTCCAGACATTTCTTTTCCTGTTCGGCCTATTTTGAAAGTCTCAGTTGCGGAATGAAGGGAACAGCTTCCACTGACGTCGGCCTCATGTGAACCCAAAGCAGTCCAAAAAAAAAAAAAAGATGAAGTAGAGAAGCAGGTTGTAAATGGAGAAGTCACTATACGGCAGTAGCAAAACACACGCTTAGACTAATGCACTTAAAGTCTCAAACGTTTAGAAACGTATGGGATGCAGTTCTGTTTTCATCAAAAATAAACAAACTTAGCAAAAGCAAAGTGAAGTGAATAAACCCCAGTGACCCATGATAATTGGATGGTAGGGGGAGGAAGGGAGAACTCTGGGCTTTTGGAGAGGTGGGAAAGGTGGAGGAGGGGTTGATTTATGATTGAGGGTTAATGGGGGAAGGGGCTTTTTTTTTTTTTTTTTTTGGGAAAGGGGTTGAGTTGGGTTGAATGTCAGGGATTTTAAGCCCCTGTGAATAATGATGCAAAGAGGGAATATTTAATCAACCAATCAGGTAGGCTTTCTCCATATGGGACGACTGGATAGGAGTTTTCCTTTGGTTTCCTCCCCTGCAGCTACAGAACAGTGGTGCAAAAGTTTTCAGGGAGGGGTGGGGAGGGTGTACTTGCAGGGGGGAGACACAAAACATAGCTGACAAGGGGCATAACTTCATTTGCACGGTGCTGGGACAGCTGTGTGGAGTAATCTGCCGTAGCAAGTCTCTAAAACTTCAATGCCTCGAATGACCCAGGAAGGTGGGGAGGGGGCAACTCCAACTGTGTCCAGGCATTTAGGAGTGAGAGGGGGCTCCTTTCACACCCTTCCAAGGGCTATTGTTCAGAAATATCCCTTACCTTTTCTTCACTCAATGCATGGACTTTATGTTTATGAGATGAGACAACAATAGGTTGTGTTTTGAAAGCGGATTTAAATACATTTTCTCAGTTTTCTCAGAATGAACTGTTTTGTCATGTTTCCTCAAGTTTTTTTTTTGTTATTATTCAAGGAATTTGATGAGATTTGGAAACAGTCTAAGTATTTTATGTCTGTGGAGAATTGCAAATCCAAACAGTTTTTTGTAATAATAAAATTTACCCACCAGATGTAGATGTTAGCACTCAGTGTAAATTCTTCTATTTGTTTAATTTCTATCAGCTATAGTGCATTTGTATGTCTTTATTGTATACTGTGCATGTATCTAGACTTGCATTTGTACTGTCAATGCACTAATACTATTATTCTGTTTATTTTCTTCAAACATAGTATTTTTCTTCTGCTTTCTTATCATATAATATGAAATAAATCCAACTCTAAATGCACGGTTTAACAGGTTTTAGCATTAGTTTAGGAGTAAACATAACTAAAAAAAAAAAAAAAAGAGAACTGTGTAGTCTATTGGTGACCAGAGGTTCATTATTTTCTGCTAACGGCTCTGCTAAAGACTGAAGAAAGAACAAAACATTTTAGCCTAAGATAATGGTCTGAGGCTTTGTTGCTGTCTGGAGTGAATGGGGTCTCCCTGGAGCTCAATAAGGTCCCAAAGTTTTACTCCATTATACTGACATCCTGAAGGCCAGGGGCCACCACCCCCAGTGGTTCCTTCTCAAGTATGCATTCATCATCCCCCCCCCCCGCGTGTAACACGCAGACATTTGCAAATATTCCAAAGGAGAAGATGGAGGAATTCATAACTTGGAGGAAACATCTATAATCCTACCTGTACGGTTAATATTACACTCATATTAACGGAGACACAAAGATTTTATTGAAGAAGTGGGTTAAAATAAACAGACATGTCTAACCCCCCCCCCCCACACACACACACACACACACACACACACACACACTCAGCTCTATGCACATTCCTAAATATTGTGCAAGTCTATAGGGGTGTGCTCACTGCTGCCTCCCTCACCCACTGTTTGCTTAACAAGGCCGACTCTGGCACGAGGATCTGCACTCAGGCCTGATGTCTTGGCGCTCAACGACTGAGTATAAATCCACGAGCAAACACAAAAATCAAAGGCAGTTAAGCTAAGCAAATACGACGGTGATCCTTTTTGCCTATTGTGAGAGTAAATCCTCACACATTAAAGCTAAACGTGATGGTAATGATTTTATAAAAGGCGCACAAATCACAAAACAAGTGCTTTTTTTTTTTTTTTTTTTTTTTTGTTGAAAAAAAAGCCCAAAGCAGCAACATCAGAACTCCTTCTCTTTATTATTTGGCATTTGATTTAAATCTAAAAATAAACGTCTACTTCCACGAGGCAGCAGGTGTAGCTGCTTGTTATTGTTACTATTCACATACTATCACATATGTCTCATTTCTTTATATCAGGTGTTTTTGTAAATAAAATGTAACTTTCTTAAAGGTAGAAGGACCGTATGCAAACAGCAAGAACAGTGCACAAAAGGACATGATAAAGTTTTACAGTCAGACAAAGTGGTTAATGTTAGGATTTGTAATTATCCTGTTAAATAAATGAACAGTTGTGTATTATTCTTAAGTGTATGCTTTGTTCCCCATGTGATTGTCATTGGCAGTAATGAGCAGCTGCCTCTGCTGTCCCAAACTTATTCCAAAAAAAAAGTACAATTACGAGAACTGTCACGTGCATATGGTGTTAATGCACATATCAGGAGGCCTTCCGGTACTTTAAACAACAAGTACGAATGATTTTCTTTATGTAGTGTTTATGTCCGACACATTTCATCTCTGACCTCTTGACACCCTGCTGTCTTTATTTACCCCGTCCCCTCAGTGACGACTTCTGCTCATCTGGTTCTCATTTGCACTGAAAACCCAGCTGGAATGTACATTTAAATTATTAGCCCATAAATACATACCTCGGCAAACTCTATTTTATGTGAACTGAAGTTAAAAGACACACCAGTGTTTGCAGACAAAAAAAAAATAAAATAAAAAATAAGAAGTTCTTTTGGATTTCAGTGCAAGTCTTTTAAATAATGCATGTTCTCATTCTGTCATATTCTCAGGTGTTAAAGAGGGAATATTTTATGAATACTGCATAAATGTCATAAACACAGAGAAGTCTACAGGCTTCTACTGATAAACTGTAAATGTTAGTGTGCAGATCAAGGAGATGCATTTATATAATACTTGTTTTGTCATTGTTAGTGTTTTAAGGGGGTCACGTGTAAATAAATGTAAGAAAATACAGTAAAAATCTTTGTTTTTACCGATTTTAATTCTGATAATATTACCGTATGTACTCTACAAAAACACCCACAAACATAAAACAAATCGCGTTTGAATGAACTGCAGTATCCACCTCCAGCCTGAAGATGGCACTGTTTTCCTTATTAATCACAGAGAGGTTTTAATGCAGAGTTTTATCACAGGCTGTGTATGTGTGTGTGTGTGTGTGTGTGTGTGTGTTCAGTGTGTGTTTCAAAGAAAGGGGAGGGTTTATATTTGTTAACAGCGCTCTTCACTTGTGGTGTCTCCTCTGCAAGAAGCATCATGGAGCCCGTCTGTGTTGCAGCTCCGTGTCCTGGAGCGTCTCCCAGTACTACAGCTGGACCAACTGGACCAGCACGACCAGTTCCCTTCCTGGGTTACAGTCGGCCTCGTACCTGCAAGACATTATTCCATTTAATTTGGTGAAGGATGGTGACATATAGCAAGGCATCTAAAATAAATAAATAAATAAATAAAATAAAAAAAATTAGGGCTGGGAATATTGACGCGTCAATCGCGATTAGATTAATGTAAATTGTGATCGCGAATATTTTTTTTAATCGCGATCAGAGTTTACCAGGAAATTTAATCATCTGTTCCTTGTCTCAGAGCGAACATTTCCTGAAAATTTCATTAGGTTTGGTCAATAATTAACCG
>JAPSES010000081.1:7274085-7284470 GCA_029822895.1 Maxillicosta whitleyi | reverse complement strand
TAAAATAGATTTAAAAAAAAAAACAAATGTGGGAGTAATATTGCGGGGTGTCAGTCACAATATGTGGGGGAACTGTGCTGCTTTTCTAGTTTAAAATGCAAAGTAAATCAAATCTCATCTGTTGTCTCTGTCCTCAGGGCATGGCAGTTGCCGCTCGGTCTCAAGGTAAACACAAACAGAGGATCTGGGTCAACATTTCCATGTCAGGCATTAAGATCATTGATGAAAAATCCGGAGTGAGTTTTTCCATTTTTCTCTTTTTTATTATTATTGTTGAAGGACTACAAAACTAAAGGACATTTCACTTTAAATTGCATTATTTGTCTTGTCACGCAGGTGATCGAGCACGAACATGTGGTGAATAAGATCTCCTTCATTGCCAGAGATGTAACGGATAACAGGGCGTTTGGATATGTTTGTGGAGCAGAAGGACAGCATCAGTTCTTTGCCATAAAGACGGCACAACAGGTAGAGTTTCAGAGGGGGGGGGGGCGCTCACCGTCACCCTCCACCACACACACAAACATAATGTAAATACAGTAATCCGCAAAGACAACACCAGACGTTTACAATAGTTTCTTTGTGTTTGTCTCTCCACACAGGCAGAACCCCTGGTCATTGACCTGAAAGATCTCTTCCAGGTCATCTTTAACATGAGGAAGAAAGACTCGCAGGCCACGCAGAACGAAACAAAAGTAAGAGAAAAACTGGCACGGGGTTGGTATGTTTTTCTTTTCTTGGTATAAGTTCTAGTGTGAGAACATTTTCATTAAGTGTGGCCATCTGGCACGGTCGACAGGGTACACTGTATGTTCCTCCTGAACGTCAACACTGCCTCTCTGTGTTCCCTCAATGAATCACATCTTCAGACATTCCATTGAAATGATGTGAAATAACACATAAGTATAATCATTAACAGTCTGCATCTGTTCGCAGGGTGAAAATGGCAGTACGGTAGTTGAGGTAAGCATTTATAAGAGCTCCTTTTCCTCAAATACTTTCTCAGACTCCTATAACCATGTTTTTCTTTTCTTTTTTCTTTTTTTTTTTTTCCCTTTCAGAATGGAGGTGACGCCTTGCTAAGTATGGATGATGCAAAAACTGCCCAAGTAAGACTTACTGCTGCTTTTGTTTTTTTAACTTAATGTTAAATTAAAAACCACGGTATTAGGATAAATACAGCATGTTTTTCTTTCTTTTGACATCTAGCCAGTGGAGCAGCTTGACCTTTTTGGAAACATTACGACCCCCCCAGACATTCAGGCTCCAAATGTAAGTGTGGTGCCATGGTGTAAAATGTTCCCTTTATGTGAGCCACATAGAGGAATTATAGTCCCTGGGATGTAGTCGACATTTATTTTGTTTTACTGTTAGCCAAATGTTACAATGTGCACTGTAGTTTTGTCACATGCAGAAATATTACCTCTTTGCAGTTGCTTTTGGCTTAAGATAATGTTAATTATGTAGAATAGCTTCTATTAAAATAACCTCAGCGCTTGTCCTATCAATCAATGTGTGTGAAGTCAATTCTATAAGGATCGCCGTTTCTCATAAACTGTATATTAATTATGGATGGAAACAAAAACAAAAAAAAAGTCTTTAGAGAATTGACTTTGTGCTTCATGTTAATCTCTGTTTGTCATCAAACATTTAAAGCTGCTACTAGTAGAATAACTAAGTTTGTTGACTTTGGTGACATCTGGTGCATTGTACTGGTAGTGATTAACACCACTGTTTCTGGGTCAACACCCCATTGGAGTTTCAATACAAGAAGCAAACATTAGCATATTAAACTTTTTTTTTTTTCTTAAATTCTACAACTAGCAGCTTTAAAAGTCATTTCATACCATGTGATTCATATTTCATTATGTTCACAAATGTTAATTTTCCACTGCAGAACTGATTCATGAATCTGTCTTTTCTCTCCCCCACTGTCTTCCTCATGTTAACCAGGACGCTAATGATATTCTCTTGCTGGACTTTTCTGCTGAAGTTGACAGTAATCAGAACTTTATAAAGGGAAATTCCTTTGATACTTCCTGTGCCCCTAACCAAAGGGCATCTCTCCAGACAGAGAATCCCTTTTCTACAACATTTGGCTATTTTCCAACTCCAGACAGTGACCCGTTTAGAGATGACCCCCTTTCCAAATCACCCACTCAGTCCATGCATAATTCTTCACAGATGTCCTTTAGCACTACCGATCACCTAAACAACGCTGCTGCTGCTGCTGCTGACAACAGGAATAATACAATTATTAACAGTGTTTTGAATGTAGACTCTGATCATCTCAGTCAGCAAATAAATGGGTTAACCAGTAAGACAATGATCCTCGCTCTCAATAATGGTCACTGGCCGTTAGGAGGCAAGATACCTCAAAACAACACAATTACTATGATGGACGGAAATGATTCTGGAGCAGCTCTCTCAACCAGAAACCCATTTTTTGGCACATCTTTGAAAATGCCCCCTGTCACTAATGGCATATCTCATGACCCGCAACCCCCAGTGACTCATAGCAAGGATTCAGTTGTCCTAAACCCACCTCCACAGAGCTCTAAGGCAGGACGAGGTCGAAGGAGCACAAAGGTGAAATTTCACAGATGGTTAAATAATAGTGATGTTGCATGTGTTGCGCCTAAAGGGGTTTTTTACACACATTTGTAGGATTGTAGTTGGTGGGCTAACGCCTCCTGTACAGGGTGTTTGGGTTCTTCTCTGGTGTCTGATGTCTACATACCAAAAGATGCACTGGGTCCAGATGAGGCGGGTTATGTACAGTTGCAGGCTTGTTGTGTGTTCGGGTATGTGCATGCACTGGGGAACACATGCTTCTCTAACTGGCTTCAATAAATGACACCTGATTGTGCTGCTGAACCATTAACTGTAACTTTTGTCATTTCTGCTCACAATCTATTCTTTAACATTCATGCCTCAGGGAATAAAGCACGGGTAAGTTGGGATGCATCCATGCATGTTCACCAGCATTTAATTCTGACACACATAATAGTTGCATAATGCAGTAAATTATACGGTGTGGTTCGTGCATGTTTTTTCTTTAAAATTTGGCTGCAAAATTAGTTCATGTTATTGTTTTATTTCCTGAATAGTCTTCAGCAAGTGACCTATTCGGAGCAGACCTGTTTGCTGCTCCGGCTCAGTCTGAAGGCTCGCCTGCTCCAGGTGACCTTTTCAACAGTACACCTGCTAACTCCACTCCATCCTCCATAGCTGCTCTGGGTAAATACAACAGACGTGAACTTTGGTTAACATATGCAAACACAGATTTGATCAGTAGGTTGTTCATGTCTTCCCTGCCATGTTCCATCTTTACATGCAGGAAATCTACAATTAGGCCCTCCAGCTCCAGGGCTCTGCACCACCAGTGTCCCTCCTACAACCATGTGGGGAGCACCCACTGTTGCCCCCTCCATGTTCCCCATGCCAGGAATGATGCCTCCAGGTCCAAGGCCTGCCTACCCTCAGCCATCTGCCTTTGGTGGCGTACCCATACCACCCACAGCATGGGGCCAGCAAATCCCAGTTCCATTTAACCCTCCTCTTTCCCCACCCCACCTAGACTGGGGTCAGCCTGCACCAGGAGCAGCACCTGGTGTAGCACCTGGTGCTCCAGGTTGGGGTCAGCCCTCCACTAATCCTTTCCACGCTGGCGCTTTCGCTGCAATGGGGGACCAGCAAGGTCCATCACGTCTTGCTCCTAGAGCTCCTGCTAAGGAGGCTCCTCCAAAGATGCACAACAGCGCCTTCACAGCGTTGGACCCCCTTGGAGATAAAGAGAAGAAGACTGGAAAGGATATGTTCAAGGACTTCCAGATGGCTAAGCCCCCTGCCATCCCAGCGAGGAAAGGGGAACAAGTTTCCAACTCTGCACCTGCGCCCAGCAGCAACGAAGGTGGTGCGTTTGATCAGTACTTTTCCAGTAAAGTGGGGGTGGCTCAGGATGCTGCAGATCATGATGACTTTGATATCAATCAGATTTCATCAACTGCTAATGGTAAACCAGCTGCTTAATAGAAACGTTTGGAGGATAATGTGTATGTGTTTAACTGTTACCACTGATAATGACCATTGTCTCACATCCCTGTTTAGATGTTCCCAAACCAACACCTGTTCCAGCTGCAGCCCCAGCTCCAAGCCTGAACTCAGGGCTTCTGGAAGCGGCCTTCTCTCCAACTCCCACAGCAAACAGTTCAGCACCAGCTCAGGGGCAAGGCCTCAGTCAGGACAAGTTTGATGAAGCATTTGGAGCTCCAAATTCAAGTCCATTTGGACCGCCGCCTGTAGCTGTGGTACAGAAAGTCACACATAAACTCATCATTCAGAGTATACAAAGCAGGTCGCAGCAGCAGTGTGTAATTCTGTGGTTGTTATTTTCTTCTCGCCTTTCAACAGAGCGCTCCAGTCGGTCAGAGCTCTGGTTCAACCGCTGCCTTTGGGGATCCTTTTGGAAACCCTTTTGCTTGACCATAAACTTGTACAAGTAGGTTTTCTGTTCATGTGTATATTCTAAACTACTGTAACAATAAGGAATGAACGTTAATTTCACACTTTTTCTTCTCCTTCACAGTTGACATGGAGTAAATGGAGATGTTCACATGAAGCACCATCTTTAGGACAAGTTGCTACAAAGTGCTCAAGACAATCCCAATAATGAACTCTTTTTCACAATTGTCTTATACTTTCCCACTTCCACTCCTGATGTCTTTGTTTTTGCATCTAATCAGTAGTTTTGTATTTCTGAAGACCACTGATCTAGAAGATGAAGTCATGATCTGCTGAAGGAAAGAAGAACATGTGTGATAGAAGAAATGTCCAAGGAAGTTAACTGCTGATGCTGCCTGTACTAAAGAAATAAAATAATTAAATCACATCACTGGCACGTGTTGTTCACCTTATATTTAGATTTTTTCCTTTATTTGTAAATGTGGTCCACCTTGGATTTTGACAGTGAAGCAGGTTTACAATTCATGAGATCAAAATTGTTGGAAGATACACTTATATTAAAATTGTGTAAATAGTGTAAGTAAAATTAGGTAAATATAATAATAATAATAATAATAATAATATATAATACTAGTCTAGCTAAAATATCAAACCTATTTGTGCCCTAAAATTTTGCACATTACCATACATCAAAGGGAAAAATACTGGGAATGCAGTTTAATTTGTTCAGTATGTGTGACATTATTTTATAAAGTGAAACATAATGGAATATGCTGAGTCACAAAAAATTAAATCAACATATAGATAGAAACTGATTATACAGTTATTAAATAATACAAGCAAAACAACATGTTATGCATTTATTAGTGAATGAGAAAGTCCTAAAGCAGAGGCGTCAAACTCATTTTAGTTCAGGGGTCACATTCAGCCTGATATGATATAAACTGGACTGGAGCAGTAAAATAATATAATTAATAGGATGATAACTTTTGAGTGAAAAAACATTAAATTCCGTAATGAAAATGTTTACATCTACAAATTGTACTTGAACATAACATGAACAACCTGAAAATTCTTAAATAAGTGCAATGTTAACAATATTCCAACTTAGGTTATCATTTATACATGTGAATCACAACTTACAGATCACAGTAGATCTACAACAGCACAAAACATTAAATAACAGGCAGAATATTACTAAAACTCCACATAATTCTACTAAGTGAATTCAGGTTATTCACTTAAAAAATCCCAAAAACATTTAGTTAGTCTGTAAATGTAAACATGTTTGTGTAATTTTCCTTTTTTTTTTTTTTTTTACACTAAATAGAAAAGGTTTTCATGATTCTGTATTTTACTGGTGTTGATCATTTTTAGATTTAATTGGCCGAAAAATATCTTTACTGTGATTTTTGCATTTCACAAATTCATCCCAAGGGCCAGACTAAACCCTGTAGTGGACTGGATTTGCCCCCCGGGCTGCATTGACAGCTGTCTTCTAAAGGTTGGTCGTAATTACTCGAGAACAGGCCGCTCTTGCCTCATCCGCAGGAGACGGCACTGCGTTTCCCATAATGCATTGCGCGCACAAAAACATTACGTCAGGAAAAACATGGCGGAATAACGTGCAAATGGAGATCCGCTACTTGCTACTCGTCGACGAGAATTGAAAGCTTTTTTTTCGCTTACCGTCTGACAGATTCGTTAACAGGTATATTACTACGACGATAGGACAGTATTTAAAACATATACGTATTGAAATGTAGGCGTTCCAGCGTCTAGAAAACCGCAAACGTCTGTCTAGTTCAGTGAGTCTACTACTGTCATATGAGTTTAAGCTCTCTGCACTTTTCGATCTAATCCTACCCATTACTGACACATTATATGTTGTATTCCGGTCTCTAGATCGTTTATACAAATGTTCTAGAAGGTGTTGTTAACCTAAGAAAGCCTTACTTGTATTTTCGTGAGTTTTCTGTCATTTTGAGTCCTCTACTTCTACCTGGTCTTGTCGTAGGAAACAGGTTTGCACAATAATCGTAAATTGTGACAAAACTATGTTAAAACCGGAATAACAAGCGTTGACTAGTCCAGTTATTAAAGTTAAACTTTATACATAATAGGAATGCATATAAAGGAATATATGTACAGCTATTTATATTGTTTATTCTTGTGGTGATACCTATAATCTACATTCAGAAAGCCTGAGTATAATATTGTTCATACAATCTGCAAAATCATATAATTGCATTATACAATAATCAGATCAGTTACAGAGGCAATGTTTTAGTTTTCTTGTTGGAATATTAATGCAGATTTCTACATGTTCACAGGTTAAAATGTTTCGGCGATCAAGACTAAGTGTTCGGCCTAATGTAGGTATAACAGGAAGAGCAGCTGCAACACCTCAAGAAGCCCCACCATCGAACCAGAAGTCTAGTGTAACCCCCAAAGACAGCAGTGAGAACAACACTGACACTGCAGGGACAGACAACAATTCTCCTGTGGTCCAATCAGAACAAACTCCACCTGCTGGGTGAGCAAGTGTCGCTGACTGTGTATATTACTTTTATAGACAAACAATATTCTAACAAAAATATCTGTTGCTTATGCTGTGTAGGGATAGTAACGACCAAAATGTGGAAAGCACCACCTCCTCAACGGCTCTTCAGAGAAGGAAGAGGTTTTCCATCAAGCCCAAAGTGGCGCCAGGCCGACCTACCGCCCTTCCTCGTACACCCAAGTCTCCTATCAAACCAGTCTTACCATCTCACATTGAAGTACCCGGTTCAGATCTTGACAAACCAACATCAAGCCAAGTGGACACCACAGCACCTCCACAAGCACTCCTATCCCCAAGGCACCGCAGGGCCTCAGAAGAGAGCACACAGGCCAAAACACAACCAAAACCTACACTCCCCTCCAACAGCAGTTCAGAAACTTTATCTGTTCCACCAGCTGAGGACTCGGTTGAACAAATCCCTCTGAGACCGGACAGCGGCAAGATAGAGACCAGTTCAGCCGGTCCAGTAAAAGAAGTGTCTCCGAGACAACCGGATAAAGTCCCCCCCTCTCTACCAGATAAAGAAGCCATTGAAATATCAGAGAAAGCCAAGACTCTGGTATCTTCTAAGAGTGTAATTTCAACATCATCAAAATTCTCCTTAAGTAGACTCCTGAATGACCCGTCGGATTTACAGAGGCTGGAAAAGGCCCGGAAGCTCAGAGAGTTGCTCAGACAAGAGATACACAAAGAAAAGGTGAGTTCAGAAGAATCCATAATCCTCTGCTTTGTCACCTTGTGCAGCCTGTCATTTACCCTGACCGGTCTCTTATGTAATGATTAATTGAAATAAAAGGTATGTTCTCCTACTTTCTTTTCCAAAGCAACAGAAGCTCAAAAAATCTAAAGCCCGTGTTAAAGAGTATACTTTAGATCCTGCAAAAATGACCATGAGGGACCTCATCCATTATCTGCCGTTGTCAAACCCTATGACGTAAGTGCAACCCCTGCAGTTTTGTCAAGCTTGTGTAAAATTTAATAGAAGTATTTATCTTTTTGCTGTGGTTCTTTATCTTTATTGATTTTGGTTCCAGCTCTAGTTTGCAAGAGCCAGTGCAGGAAAATGAGACTGTGGTTCCACAGTCCCAAGTAGGAGAAGAGTAAGTTTATCCTGTCTTGTATTTCTTTATTCTCCTTTCTTTTGTAATAATTTCTTTATTCCTGCCACAAAGAAGATGTTTATATTTTTTTTTATACTGACTTTAATTTTTAGGACAGAATACAAATAAGTGTTTTTGGTGGATGATATAGAAGTTATCTGTTATGTTCTTCAAAATTGACCTGCTTTATGAGTAACATACCCTAATATTACAATAATCATGAATCCATTAAGTTGCTGCTTAGAAAATGGCGTCCTCTGATGTGAAACCTATTCCCCACAGATCACCAGAGAGAGCACAGGAACCACAAGAACAACCCAAAATGATGAGCCCAAGGCAGCAAGGGCAGGAAGAACAGGAGGAGGAGGAGGAGGCAGCGGCGGCAGAGGCAGAGGACGATGAGCAGGACGAAGCCCTCATGGTTCCTCAGGTCAAAGTGGCAGAGGATGGCTCGCTTATTATTGATGAAGAAAGGTCAGTGGTCTGTGATGAGATGATGTCATTACTTTTTATCTATAAGTACCAGGACATGACACAAGAAAACAAGCCAGGCTTCATGATTCAACTTCTTTCCACTTGTGTTGTAGTTTGACGGTGGAGGTCCAGAGAACGAAAGGACCAAACACAGTTAACGATCGAGACCCCATCTTTGAGCGAGGTTCCACAACCACTTACGCAAGCTTCAGGAAGGGGAACTATGCCAAACCCTGGTCCAGTGAAGGTTAATTTAAAGTCAATACTATATTTTTTCCTTCAGTGAGGTGTTTTATATAGAAAACTCACGTTGTCATGATCTGTTAATGTTTTTCATCAGAGACCGACATGTTCTTCTTGGCCATCAGCATGGTGGGAACTGACTTCACTATGATTTGTCAGCTGTTTCCTCACAGAGCTCGATCAGAGATAAAGGTCTGTAACATTTACAGATACATATATATATTTATTCATCATATATTAAAGATGAAGCAGCCGTTTATTTTCATAAATGTCCAAAAACATCTAAAAACCCTTGAATTTTTCAGAACAAATTCAAAAAAGAGGAGCGGGGTAATGCTTGGAGGATTGACAAAGCTTTCAGTAAGTGTTTGACTCCTCCCAAATGTTATATGCCCTTTAGGTTTCAGTATATTTAGATGCATCATTTTTGTGCAGGAGAGAGACGCAGACTGGACATAGAGTATTTTACTAAGCTGCTGGAGAAGATTCTGGAAGTCCAGAAAAATAAGAAGAAACTAAAGTCACTCTCTGCGAAGAATAAGACCCCAAAGAAGTGCGTCAGAAAGCCAAGAGGTATCTGTCTGATTTGACTGTTTTCATTATGAATGCGGTGTGAAGTGTATTTATGGTTCATCATTTTACTGTCGTTTATATTCTGCCCTTACTGAGTTGGTTTTGTTGTCATTTCCTTTATAGGCAAAAAAGCAGAAAAGAAGCTGAGTGATGTCGAGGAGGAAAATGGGGTCGATGAGGAAGAAGAGGGAGAGAAAGAGAATGAAGAACTCTGTAATGAGGGAGGATCCCCTGTTTCTAAACCTACGAGGAAACGCAAAAGGAATGATAAAGGGGACACGTCACCAGAGCAACCAGAACCCAAGACAAACAAGAGGGGTAAAAAGAACAAGAAGCAAGGTATGACAATATTCAGCACAGATCTCAGTTTAACACATCCCACTGTATTGGCTTAATAAATACACTTAAAAAAAAAATGCCTTGGGAAAGTAGTATTTGAAAGTCAAACTTTTCTCAATGTGTTCTTATTCATTCATTTATTTTCTGAACTGCTTAATCCTCAAAAGGGTCGTGGGGGGGCTGGAGCCTATCCCACTATGTTTCAGGTGAAGGCGGGGTACACCCTGAATGTGTTGCCAGTTCATCACAGGACTGACATTATGATGTTTATTCATTTATTTGACATCGCTCCTGCACTGTAATCACAGATTAACCCTTTCATGCATCGTGCTCACTACAGTGGACATCTGTTCTACTGTTCTACTCGCCTGTATATTCATGAGTTTTGTTGT
Organism: Maxillicosta whitleyi; assembly: GCA_029822895.1. Classification (NCBI taxonomy): domain Eukaryota; kingdom Metazoa; phylum Chordata; class Actinopteri; order Perciformes; family Neosebastidae; genus Maxillicosta; species Maxillicosta whitleyi. Next base: position 7,274,322 of record JAPSES010000081.1, on the reverse strand, counting down.
TTTAGTTCCATATCAACCGACACAGTAGACGGTCACACCTCATCCCATACACTGCAATTCATACCACTGTAAGTTTGTTCCTGATAAATGTGATGTGCATTAACATTTTTGGGTGTAAATCAATTACTTGTTATTATTCTTAGCTCCCACATAAGTGCAAAGTTATATGTGTTTGTGTCGTTTCCGAAGCCGCGTCCGCCTTGAACTTTGTCCGGAAGATTTCTCTAAGGCTATTAC
>JAPSES010000081.1:7203682-7215035 GCA_029822895.1 Maxillicosta whitleyi | reverse complement strand
TTCTGACAAATTCATTGTAGTAATTCACAGAAACTAGCGGGTCATTTTTTTCCAGACTTGGAGTGTTTATCAGACTATAGATGAGACCCAAACAGGAGTAACATTAACTCAAAAAATGAGTTTTGCATAATTGGGGCCCGTTTAAAAAAACACATATAGTAACTTGAATTGGGCCTTATATGACTGATAGACTTTAACCCTTTAAACCCTGAGCCTAAAATACTCCACCTGGATTTAGGTAAGAAAATAGCCCGTGTGCCCATTTTTCCAGAACCCTTTTTTTCCAGATCCAGATTTTTCAGTCATTTGCAATTTACTGCAGGTTATAATCCTGCTAAAACAGCTTCTTCTCCAGCTTCTAGTACAGTGTGAGTGAAATTACCATAAGGACCCAATAAGGCGCAACATCTCAGGTTTAAGAAACGGTAGGAATTTTTCCAAACAGTAAACAAACTGCACAAACAGTGTAAGAGTCACAGCCGTCCAAACCACAACCATATATATGCACATGGTGTGTCAGCGGTGACGCGTCAGGTTTTAAAGAGTTAAATCTCCATCAAATGGTTCAGGCAAACTCTGGTTATTTCTTTGTATGTTTAGTAACTAAGAAGTTGCTAAATATTTAACAGCATAAGATGTGGATACCAAGGCACTTATGAGATGATTATGAGACCGTGTTCACTGCTGTTCATGCTGCTGCTGCCAGATCCGACACTGTTAAATCAGATAAATTTCCAGGCATACAGTGCATAAATTTTAAAGGCACAGAAAGCTCTATTTCTTCTTTCTTCTTCTCCTCTCTGGTAAGTGGAGCTTTAACCTTTAGCCAGTGCTGGGACAGTAATAAGGGTTTGCGCTTAAAATTAAAATGTGGGCAAACTCATTGCACAAGCAAATAAATGTAGAAGGGTTTACTAACAGTTCACACTAAGGGTTGCATCTTTCAAAGGTGCAAAATAGCGTGTCTACGTCCAGTTAATACATTAACTAATGAATATGTAATATGGGGCGTTGACACATAACTGTGCATGTGTTGGGAGGACAAAATGTAAATAGATGAATTTAACACATGCAAAGTGATCGAACGCAAAAGCAATTTTGCTCAAAGGAGTTGTGTCTGTATTTAGGGTTAGGGAGGGGCCTACGGTTTGGATGTGTAATTAGCAGTGGTGGAATGTAAGTATTTTTACTTCATTACTGTACTTCAGCTTTTTATTATTATTTTTTTTAATATTTGTACTTTACTTAAGTAAAAATAATAATGCTTAATTTTACTTTTATTTCACTATATTTTGTGGCAGTTATCTGTACTTTCTACTCCTTACATTTCGGAAATTGATGCCGTTACTCATTACGTTATATTACATCTTTTCATGTAAATCTTTTTTTTATTTTTTTTATTTTTTTATTTTCGTCTAAATCTTACATGAAAAATCACACACACAATATTGACACCAATCTTTTTAATCCGCATAATCTAGTTGTGACACTGAGCAGTGTCATTGGCAGATGCATAAATAAGTATGTCTACATTCTGTATCATAATGACACAGACTGACATTGTGTGAGTACTTGGACTTTTATACTTTAAAGTACATTTTAAAGTAAGTACTTAGTACTTAATACTTACTTAACACTTACTCTTTTTGATATTGGACTACAATGACAAAATTACGTGTGTTTGACAGTCAATCTAACAACCCCTGCAGCCCCCCCTCACCCCCTTTTTTTGTCATACCTTCTATGACAAAACTGCTCCAACTTTACATTTCCTTGTGTCTGGATTGTTTCAGTCACTGTTCCCATTAGTGACGGTGGTTCCCAGCGCAGGTTTTACAGCGTACGGTCTCCAGTAGAACACAAAATCCTCATTTAAATAGGGCGCTCCCCAAGTCTTTGCACCTGTCGTCATTTACACAGGCAATCTTTGTAAATCTACCGCAAACCGCAGGTCAACCCCACATGCAAAATTCTAGGTTACGCACACAAATTAGTCCACACCCATTGGTACACATACAGTAGTAGAGACCTTTATAGAGACCTTTTTGCAGTACATCCCCAGTCTTCGTGATCGTTCCTCATTCAAAAGTGGCCGAGCTTTGATGGGAAGAGTCTCTCGGTTGTAGCTGTTGACAGCAAACACAACCAGAGAAGAATTTATGAGCACAAAAGACAAAGTGCAGCCTGAATGCAGGGTAGCATATTTCAGATTGGAGGCGTTTTGTATTTAACCTTTGCAGCCAAAATAAAAGCGGTTGAAAAATGAATGCACTTTATAAATTTAATCACATTTGTTTTGTGTATTTTAGACTGAAATTTATGAAACTCAAACATCCAGAGTAAACTGTATAATCTACTTGAGGCCTTTAAATGCTTACATTCTCTCTGAGACTTTCTTCTTGTATTTTGTCAGATAGGAGCAGAATGTGTGATTAGATATTAACTCCAGTGGTCTGGGAATCAGCTTGTGTCATGCCCATATTATTATAAGCCAGAGGCTTCTTCCATTGTCTCTGAAATTGACATATGCAGTAGACTGTTCAGTCTCACTAAGCTCAGTGTTCATCTGATATGGCAAGCCATCTGTTACATTTAATGCATTCAGTAAAGTTTTTGGATAAAGTTGTCTACTTTAATGTACTTTTTGGCCCGTCTTCTTACCCTGCTTAGTAATTTATGCAGTAATTTCCCAACATTTATTCACCAACAACATTCTGAAATGATTACACCCACCTATTTCTTGTTGAATTGAGAGAGAACAAAAATTGTAGCGATAATTAGAGCAAAACTGTTTTTCTCTTGTTTGGAGTAAGTCACAATTTGGTAGATTCACAGGTTTAATTGCTCTATGTTCTGTGGCAGTGCACAGTTTAATGCATTTCTATCTACATGTTTTTTTTTTTTTCAGGGGATACTTGATACTAAACATCCTGAATTTTGCAAAATGTGAAAGTGAAATACGACGGCACTGTGACTCTCACAGAAGTTTGATATCAGTGTATTTTACTGGCCACAGGAGACCATATGCTATTTAATGAAAAGTAGCATGGTTCAGATTTAGGATGTGTGTCCCATTGCTGGGTAATTGCCTCTGAAACCCTGATGAACCACTGCTGAATTAAATGTAGCAGTAAAGTCTCATTTGGAATAGAACTGAAGGAAAAGTGGAATCATAACTATGTCACGGGTGGATGACAGCCCACTAATATTTTATCTCAGATAAAAAGGGAGTGATGAAATTATGAATCTAGCTCATGAGCCATCTGCTCTCTCTCTCTTATTTCATTGTGAGCTTATGTTACGCTTTGACACACATTAGAAAGCTGAAGGGTAGTGAGTATGAGATCTCCGTCTAACCTTTGGGGGAAAGGCTAAGAATAAACCCTTCAATAAACCGTTTTTGATGGCTGGTAGCTGTTGCAACCTGAACATTCAGACAGTGCACCAACATGGAAAGGTCACTTGTCCCAAACATATGGGTAATTGGGCCTAAAATACCACCTGGCATGTTTTCTTCCCACAAGGTGTACTGGATTCTGTCAACCTTTACAGACATCCTAGGTCTTGTAATATATAGAAAGGCAATTATGTCCTGTCGAGCCACATAACAATGGTTCATTTTATGTTACGCCCCAAGGTTTTTTTTTTTGTGTGTGTCTAAAACAGATAGTTTTAAAGTGCTTTTAAGTTCTCAGAACTAAAGACTTGGTCAAGATCAGGGTGTCAAACTCATTAGCGTTCAGGGGTCACATACAGTTCAATGTGATCTGAAGTGTGAAAATAATAGGAGTAATAACCTATGAATAATAATACACACGTTTTTCTTTGTTTTTTCATGTGTTTGTTTAAATTGCATTGAATAACTCGAACAGCCCGTTAGTCAAAAAATAATTGTAATTTCAACAATATTATGTTTCTGTTTATTTTTAGTCCAAATTACGGATCATTTACAGTTTATCCACATATGCAGAAAATATTTAGTGACAGGAATTGTATTATTAAAATGTCACTTTTATTCACATTTTATTGTGACAGGATAGTTTGTGATGATGATGACTTTCGCCTTCCGGGGTCACCACAGCGAAGCACCTTCGCATGTTGATTAAGGTTTTTATGTCAGATGCCCTTCCTGACACAAATGGGCTTGGAACCGGCACAATGAGGCTTGCGCCCCCTTGTGGCCTCATTGGGATGTACAGCGTAAAGAACCTTTCCCAAGGGATCACCTGGGTCTCGAACCGGCCATCTTCCGCACCAAAGACAGTGGCGTAAACCAGTGTTTCTCAACCGGGGTGCTGCAGAAACTCATCTGACAGTATGCAAAATAAGCATAATTAATAAATAAATAATGTAATATAATAAATAATTGTCTAAATTAAGACTAAAATTCTAAGGCAGTGGAATCTTTCATATAGCATTAAGTTAAGTAAATTAAGGCCCGATGACATGTATAGCCTATCTGAAATAAACCTGCAAGTTTGGAACGTGAGTCGTGACGTTTGGAGTGCCTTCAGATTTTTCATGAATTTAAAGGGTGCTTCGCCTGAAAAAAGGTTGAGAAACACTGGCGTAAACCACTGAGCTACCCGGTCCCTTTAGGATAAATGTAAATGTAAATATTTTCATAATGTAATGGCAGTTTTTTTCACATTATACCAAGGAGAAAATTTAAAGTTGTCACTAATTATAGGTTATTGTGGTGTTTTTTTTTAGTTGATATCACTGAACTAAATGTGTTTGATTGTTAATATTTACAGTGTAATGTTTACATTTGGCAGATTCATCCCACAGGCACTGGACCATGTAGTGGGCAGGTTTAAGCCCCTGGTCTAGATTTGTAGGTAGAGGCCAAGGGGAAAATGTTTCAGAGCCTTTTCATTTTTATGGATTTAAAAGGTAAAAACATGTTGTTTACTGCCTCTGGAACGAGGCTTACAGGAGCTCATCATCCAATATTTCAAATATTTTTGCTCTTGAAGTACTCTAAATACCATGAACTGCGAAGGAAGTGTTATTATTTCTGTGAATCAAATACATTTAAAACATTTAATGTATGAATGGTTACTCCCTGAGCCTCCTGTGCAGCGATATAGTGAATGACATTTATGTAATGGAAAGGATTACTTTTTCTCTTCGTCTTAAAAAAACATTTTTTTTTTTTTAAACTCCACATGGGTCAAGTATATTCAGCAACAGATTCAACAACCAGATTTTGTGGAAGCCTGAACTGTAACTCTGACTTCACCTTATTCTCATTGTTTCTGCATTCACTATAGTGTTTAACCTTATCTAATCCCTTCTCATTTATTTATTTATTTTTGTCAGTTTGTACACATGTTTTCTCTCCCAAAATGTATATAGTTATTGAAATGTATAATTTTTGTGCTTGGCTGTGGGTCCAAAAATGCTCTATATATTATACATGTTATGCTCTGTAATATAAACTGCAGCTCCAAGTAAAAATAAAAGAAAAAAAAAAACCCATAAAACATATACTGTATGCACTTAGAGACACAGCAGAGAAAAAAAATGTCATCACATTGATAAAAACCTAAATAGTCAGTGTGCTCTAGGCTTGTTTCATGATTGACTGACTCTGACAGATGGCGTGTTGTTCTGTGTTCGTCATTTGCACTGATTGTGGTCAATTCTCTGAAAACTTTTTTATTGATTTCAACACATTTATTTCAATGTCAGGACATTAGTGGGAGGTTCCTATGTTTGTGCTGTGAATGATTTCCTTTTGTCACCAGAAGAGGCCATCAATATGTGAGTCATAGCAGCCTGTAGCACTAAGGACAGAAGGGGCCTGGGCAGCACAACCCCCCCCCCCACACACACACACACAGCCCGACGCAGTGTTTATCATTCATCTGACCATCAGCATGTCACTGTGTCTCACCACTTTTGTATACGGTTAAAACAAGGGTGCATGTTGAGTGTGTGTGTGTAACCGACAGCGGTTACTTCCTAACTGTAATACAGTACAGATTACTTGATACTGTTATTTAAAAGTAATCTCTTACCTTACAATATTACTATTTCAGAATTGTAATGCATTACATGACTCATGCATCAGTTTGCAGTTACATACACAAATAGACTCTTGTCATAAATGCACAAATGTTAATTTAATTTAATTCCTTAAAGTCTCTTGGCCTTGCTGTTTTTTTTATTTTTTTTATTTTAGCAAATAAATTATGGGTCAACAGTGTATTGCAAGACCTATTGAACATGTACCAAGTAAAATATCACTGAAAATTGATTAGTAATGCCTTAAAGCAAAAAGTAATCTGTTACTGTAATGCAGTATTTCCACACTTTTTACAGTGGAGTACCCCCTGAAATATTCTTACACTATATTCTTATACTTTTTTAGCCAAGTACCCCCAACTCTTGCTTCAGCATTTTTGATTAAAAAAAACAGGCAAAATTTGTTCCTGTGCAAAAAGTGTTTGTTTATATTTTTGCAAGTTTGGAAAAAACCCCAACATATTAAAGTGTAATACAAAATATTGCACTTTTTTTTTTAAAGCAAATTTTTTGTGCAAAATATAAACTGGAACGTACCCTTTTTCATTGATTGGTCATTAATTAATAAATGCACCTTTCATCAACAACAACAAAAAATACTTAGCTACTCAAATAAACTCATTATGAATAATATAAAAGAGAAATATTCTTAAAATGTCACCAAAGCTTAAACAACATGATTAACAATAAAACTGTTCTATAAATGTGTTTATTGTGTTTTAAATTTCAGCATTAATTCTCATTATTTCTTTTGTATTTGGAACATGATGACTTATTTAATGTATTTTTCCAAAAACACTTCATGTACCCCCTGGGCTTCTTCCAAGTACCCCTGGGGGGGGTACATGCACCCCATTTTCGGAACCTCTGCTGTAATGCATTACTTTTGTAACATGTTACTCCCAACACTGGTAACTGAGGAAAACAGCAGGACATGAAATCAGTGATTTTCATTTATCATTCATAGATCTTTTTTTTTTTTTAATGGTTCTTTAATTCTTTATTCCAGGAGTACCATGTGGGAGTATGTCACATTGTGTTTAATTATTGTCTTACATCTCGACATAAGCCTTTTGAGTTTCAATACTTTTGATGTTATGTACTTGTGTGTAGGTTGAAAATTGCTGTTCTTTCACAAATGTCATCACCGAGGGGAGTTGTCAAGCTCTGATCTGTGGGCATACATCGATCTGACCTGGGCTTGAAAGTCCCCCTGGACTAACCGCACGCAACCCTGCATCCCACTGTTAGCTGATGGGTGTGGGAGACCACGCGATGCCCTCTCCTCCTCATCTCTCCATTCTGATTTTCCAACTCCTTTACTTTTTGTCTTTCTGTTGCAAGGATGAGTAAGGGCTCTGTCCTGGAGGCATTTCACTCTCAGCCCTTTGCACCTCCAAGCTCGTTCTCGCTGCCTGCTTCTCTGGAACTGTTCTTTTTTTAAAAACTCAAGTGTCAAAGTTCCCAGCTCTCCTCTCTAGGCAGGTTTGCACTTTGTCTTAATTTGAGCGATGCTGTTTTCATCCCACCATTTCACGAACTACAGTGCAAACCACAGTGCAAAGAGCAGCTTTGTAGATTTCTAACATCTACACCTACACCGCAAACCAACTAATTCCTGTTGTTTGAAGTCTTCTTTATTGGTTGCAGTTGTTAGAAGAACTTGTTGGAAAAATAAGACATGCAAAATTAATCTTCTTTTTTTTTTTTTCTTTGCTTATTTTTATTCCAAATATCAATATTTAACAACAATATCTCATGTAAGGACATATATGTAATTCATTCCTTAGTGTCCAGTCAGGGTTAAGTGCAATATATACACTGTATTTATCTCTACTGGTTCTTGGTTAGTTAACACGCCTGCTCTTCTATTCTGCATATTTACATTTTCTTTAAACTGTTTGCACTACACACCACAAGAGTTGTCCCTTTAATTTTGTTGTACATATGTATAATGACAATAAAGGTGTTCTATTCTATTCTATTCTATTCAAACCAAAACCACAAGGAAAAATATTCAAAAAAGAAAAAAAAAAAAAACACACCAAAAGGGGCAGGATGATACATATACTCACGCTCCCTTACCCCATCTTTTTTTTTTTTTTTTAACTGACGATAAAGTCCCACAAATTAATTTAACACATCTTATACATATCACAATAAATTCTAACCAACCCTGCACACAACGTAAAAATAATTCCACACATCAAAATAAGCTCTGTCTATTTCATAACAGTATAATACTTATTAAAATAAACACTCCATTTCATAATGATATTCTTAAAGCTTTCATTTCTCCCATATTATATATTACATTATATATCATAATGCTTTTTCCAAAATCATATAATTTACTATCCATTATATACCTTGTGTGATAGCACAGTAATATATACCATACACTAATAGAACATCATTATGAAATAATAATGATTACATTGTGGTGTTGATTATATAGTAATTAAATATATTGGGGAATTGTATAATAATACACTGAAATAATACATTTTATAATACATTATTTAATATAAGTTACATATATTAAATTATGATACATGAAACTGTCAGAGCTCATTAAGGATTTCTTCCTTGTGTTCATTAATATTCCAGTTCCATCAGGAGTTATTATTATTATTATCATTATTATTATTTAAAACATGCCAAAATAAGTTTAATTATGTTTCTTATCTTAACCTTTTAAGACCCACTCATCAAGTTCCAAATATATATATTTTTTGTCTTTCCCAAGTGATTTATCACCATTTATCATATTATCCTCTGTACTTTACATTTTTGAGTGAATATCAGATAAAAATAAAATCTCAGCCTGAATTTAGTTGAAATCCGAGAAAAAGTGACTTTTCAACCAAATATAATTAACTGAACAAAAAAACAAAAACAAAACAAAAAAACGACTGACATTTATAACCCTATCCAGGTTTTACAGGTGAATCCGTTTTGCTGAAGATGTTGGTGTTTCCATGTTTACTACAGACCCTCTGAACGTCCAGATGGGTCATACTGAATCTGATGACCATGAACAGATGAGAAACTGCATTATTTCCACATATTAATAAAATTAGTGGATCCAGAGGTATTAAATATTTCAGATCAGTGGATGCTTTTGGTGGTTGAAGGATGTTAGCGTCTTTATGGGTTAATGTTGACCAGGTTAAGATGTGCATGTAAACTCAAGCAGTAGATAGAGTGATCGAAATCATTTTGTTGACTCACTTCCCATTAGATTCATTCTGAAAATGGACTTTCATTGAAGTGGTAAAAGAAGGAGGCAAAAGCAGGTTGTCGTCTGTTTCACTGTGTCCTAATTCTATAGTTAGTAAGTGTATAAGGACACACCAATATGGACAGAATATTTTTTTGGATGAAATAAACCAGGAGTTGGAGTGTTAATTAATTAATGATCAGTAAACTGTTATGAATTATATATCAAATGGTGATGCGGGGAATGTGTTTGGGTTATTACGCATCATAAATGACTGTTTTTGGGCTGCATCAGGTTCCGCTGTGTTTGGAGATTGTGTTTCAGGTGTTAGCATCTGATAAAGGGATTGATAATGCGAAGTCATACTAAAAAGAAGTTGAACCTCATTTCGCTACTTTTATTTTATTAAATGCATCTGGATTCAAACTGATGACAACCATGTTCTCTTTTGGGTAATTGTCATTTCAGCAGTGATAGTATTAATCAGAAACAGTGCAGCTGAATTGAACACCTGTAAACATACAGTGGCATATGATTTAAGTCCAAACACTGACATTGTTTGTGTTAATTTCTGTATGGATAATAATTACCTTACAAGTAGAAGTTGTAGAATCTAATTACTCTTCCTTCCAGTGAGATAAAATGAGGCTGGCCTGCATTTTATGAGTTGTTTTTAGCATCAGTGTTCCATTTGTAATTTTTCATTGCGGAAATGGTTTGAGCCAAAGCAGGAAGCTGTTTATGTGATGTATGAGGTGCTGGCTCGGGTGAAGGAAGGGACACAGTTGTGTTTTGCAAGTTTTAGATTGATCGTAGAAGCATAGATTTCCATGTAACCAAGAAGACACCAAACTTTTGGCAGTTATAACATGTTCACTGGAATAGAATGAATGAGTACACCATACATCATGAATAACAGTATGTATATCTATGTAAAACAGTATGTATTTAACATAAAGCAGTATGCATATCTATTAAGAGTATGTATTTGATATAATTAACTATATATTTAATATAAAACTGTATGTATATTTATGTAACACAGTCTGTATTTAATAAAAAACAGAATGTATTTAACATAAAATAGTATGTATATGTGTGTGAAACAGTATGTAATTAATATAAAACAGTATGTATTTAATATAAAACTATGTATGTGTGTAAAACAGTGTGTATTTAACATAAAATAGCTTGTATGTGTGTAAAACAGTATTTAACCAGAAAAGCACACAGAAAGCACAAACCTCCACCAAGCAGCACAGTTCAGATCACACATTTACAGCCACTATATGAGAACACAGGAGTTCCACTGCCATCTGGTGGATATTTGTTAGTCCTACAACAAAGTCAATAATAATAATAATTAAAAAAATTGGATCCAGACAGTGATCTGGATCACCTCCAAAATGTAGTCATCTGTTCCTTGTCTCATTTTCTGAAAAAGTCATTAAAATTCATTCATTACTTTTTGAGTCATCTTGCTAACTAACAAACTAACAAACCCTGGCAAAAACATAACCTCCTTGGTGAAGGTAATTAATATAACACAATGTGTATTTGATATAAAACAGTATGTATTTAATATAAAACTAAAAAAGCACTCAGAGCACAAACCTCCGCCAAGCAGCACAGTTCCCCCACATATTGTGACTGATACCCCGCAATATTACTCCCACATTTGTTTTTTTTATCTATCTTATATCCGTGGCTGACGTCTTTGAAAAAAGGAAAAAGTTCGACAAGGACAGCGCCAAAGCAAACAGAATTACAAAGAAGGTAAAGCAGACATCCCAAGTCTCCTGGAAGTTCAGAGGGTCTCCCTGATATTTCTGGTGACTCCCTGAGCCTGTCTGTGAGTCGGATAAAATATCCCAGATTTTAGACTATGTGAGGTGTTTTTTTTTTTTTTTTTTTTTTTTTGTTCTGTGCGAGTGTGTGAGAGACTGTGTGTTGGTGGAACCTGTGTGTGATAGCGTGTGTGTCTGTTCCAGTGAGCGCTGGACAGTGAAAGCGCTGATTAGTAGCAATAAGCAAAACTAGCCAATAAGCTTTCAGGGTAGGCGGGGCCTTAATTTACTTTCTCTGCAATGGTCAGTC
>JAPSES010000081.1:7164458-7181112 GCA_029822895.1 Maxillicosta whitleyi | reverse complement strand
TCTACTTTGAGGGAAATGCAGTGCCTGAATGAGTTGTGTATTGTGTCTTTTGATGTTTGTGTGTTGTGTCTTTTGATACTTTTAATGTTCAACTGTCAGTGGTGAAACCGAAGACAAATTTCCACTTTGTGGACAATAAAGTATTCATATTTGTATTCGTATTTTAAATTTATGACATTTTGAATTTACTACCTTTTGTGTCACTTTATTTCCTGAGGAGAATTGACCCACAGATGAATTGTTGTGTTAAATCTTCCCTCCACTTGTTTCCAACCGTTGTGTCCGGTTCACTCTGCTTCTTTTGTCCTTCCCTCTTTCACCACTACTCTTATCTATGAGTTTTTGCCTTTCCTCACCCTGGACTTTGCCCTTGAGGTTAGTAGAGTATGTTCCCAGATCTGTTCTTCCTCTGACTACCGTTCCATCTGGGAGTCCATGGCATAGTTCCGACTCTGCCTGCTCCACCACACCTTCACCCTTCACTTCATTCTTCCTGCCAATGCATCAGCAAACCAAAACAGGTTTCTCTGCAAAAAAGTTTCTATAATGTTGTTATAAATAACTTGCCCTGAGAATTGCTAAGGAGAAATACGAGCCAAGAGGAGAGTACATACCAGACATGCATTTATTATGTAGGCGAGGGAAAAAAAAAAGGAGATGAAGTTTATCAGAGGTATTAAAAAATGTTTTTAACCCATAAAAACCCAGTGATATTTTTATGTCGGTTCCTAAATGACTTTTTCCTCTATATTTACATTTTCTTCAATTATTTATCAACATTTATTGTAATATTATCCTCTGTGTTTTGTGTTTTTCAGTGAAAATCAGATGTTTTCTGAAATTAAATTTCCTGATCATGTAAAATTTGATGAGATGAGAATTATTATATCAAACACAGAAAAAAACTTATAAAAAACATAATGACTTTTCTCAACAAAATATATTATTAACTGATTATAAATCAAGTATGTCCATCCGCTGTCATTGATCCAAGTCCAAGGGTTTTACTGGTAAATCAAGGGTTTAGAAGATGATGCTGTTTCCATGGTTACTACAGTGCCTCTGAATGTCCAAATGGGTCATATCTGATGACCATGAAAAGATGACAAAACTGCATTTTACACAAATTATTAATATATGTTGATAGGATTCATGGATTAACAGGTATTAATAATTTTACATCAGATCTTTATGGGTTAAATACCAGATTGTTTTAAAAAGAAAGTGAAAAAACATTTTACATAATACAAAGTGAGTATGCTCTAATGTAATAAAAACAAATGAGTAATAATTCCAGTTGCAACACAGTTCATGAAATTAGATGTAAATGTGTAAAACTGGCAGGAGCAAATATAAAATAATGTTGCTATACATCTGACTGATGTCTAGACATGGATTGATGATATTTTTTCCCGTGTGTTCATAAAGGTAAAGAGGTGATACAGAGGTGATACAGTGTGAGGGTTTTAACCCATAAAAACCTAGTCTTACTTGTGGGTCAGTTCCTAAATATTTCACTCTACTCAACCACACTTAAGTGAATTATCATAATTTATTATAATATTACCCTCTGTATTTTGCATGTTTTCTGTGTCAATCATGTATTTTCCTATATTTAATGTCCTACATTTAATTTAGATGCTCATAAAAACTCAGAATAAATTAAAATGTTGTATCAAAACAGAGAAAACTGAAGAAAAAATGACTTTTTCAGCAAATGTATAATTAACTGAACATAAACACAGTGTGTTCATCCATTGTCATTGAACTTCTAACTCTATGGGTTTTACCTGTGAATCAATGTTGTAGAAGACGACAATGTATCCATGGTAACTAAAAAGCCTCTGAACATCTAAATGGGTAATATTTGATGGCCATGAAAATATTATATATGTATTTGACAGTTACATCAGTACATGGTTTAGATCAGTGGATGTTTAGGTCTTTATGGGTCACAATTATTTCTGCAACTCCTAAGTAGCCAGAAGTGTCTAAATGTTAAGAGTTGTGCCTGGGGTTATGCTTATCTGATAAATATACTATGCGCTTGGTGTTATGTTGCTCAGCTGTCTCCTGCCTGGTGCTGGCATCAGTTTCTAACTTAGCTAGTCCTCAGCACTCGAGGCTGGAACGATAGACTGATCAGCAAAGCATGAAAACCTGGCAGTCTGGCACCAAAAACAGCTGTGCAGCACAGGATGAATGTTGCATGGTTCATTTTGCTAGAGGAGCTATCCAGCTGACTGAGGAAAAATATGATGTTTGCACAAGAACAGCTTTTTAGAGACAAAAAGCGCCTTTGTGATGGTATGGTAGTAGTCCTTGCCCTTGGGAGCACATAATATTAATGCTGCATTCAATAGCCCATTCACTGTCTAGCTAATTCTTTTGGCCACACCATTGCTGCTGGAGTACTGGATGGCTTGTGGTATTGACAGCAGATAAACTAAAAAGACCAACCAATGACAGAAGCAACAAGGGAGTAGCGGCATATCTGCATGTACTTTTAATTACTGTGCATTTATCGGTATTGTGAGCAGTTTAAGCAAAGACCTTCGACGAGTACCAGCAAAATGGCTAGCTGTATTATTTTTTATATTCTTTGGTAGATTCACAATGTACAGAACAAGGACTGCAGCTCTTCTCGCTGTAACATCACCAGCACAGCCCACCCCCTCCCTCCACAACATATTCTGTCTCTACAGCTCTTATTCTCCAGCCATCTCTCTCTTCATTCCTTATCTACATTTTCTATCTCTGCCGTCCACCTCAGACCCCATAATCACCTTTCCATCCCTCTTTTTTCCATCACCGTCTTCCTCTTCAATTTCTGGCCCAGTTCACTGTGAGTGGGTGTGCAGATGGCACTCATGCCCTTCACTTGCGCTGTTTTACTTGATTGCCTTGCACCAGGGCCATGCCTGTCTGTACTGTAGGGACCAGAATATGGTTTACATCCTATTAGACTGTCAATCCATCACTAAGTGCATAACATCCCTATCCAGAGTGGACAGCAAGGTGAAAAGATTTTTTTTTTTTTTTTTTTTAGAGAGAGAGAGAGAGAGAGAGACTGCGTATATTTTTGCACCCACTTGTGATGGGTCATGGCTGTATTAAAACAATAAGAAACATATAGTGATAATCTGCCAACATAGAGAAGACACAAAGCCCACTGTATGCACATAACAGTGGTCTCAACATCCTAGACTTTATTATCGATTTTTCCCTAGACATGATCCATGTTTTTCCATTTACCTGTCACATTTTATGTTCCAAGACACAATACGGATCTAATAAAAGATGCTCCGATGTCCATTCTTGCTATTCGCTACCAGCTAACACTAATGTATTGGTCTGTCCCTGTGGAAACCACGGAGCAGTGTGTCAGTGTTGAACTACATCAGCCTTGGGCATTTTGTTTGCATTTATGTGGAGACGGCATGTGGGTAAATGACTACTTTTCCCCCAGTTAACAAAGATGAGTTGCAGACATTTCACATCCAAACGAAGTTAGATCAGAGAGTGCTAGACTTCTTTCTTCTGCTAATACCAACCTTCCACACTGCAGCAGACAAATGAAACAGCACTTAAGTCAATAAGAAATCTTTTAAAAGCCTGACTGTATACCCCAGGGGAAGTTTGTGTGTCTTGACACTTTCACCCTGAATTTATATACTCCAGCAGGACGGCAGGAGGGAGAATGAGGAAGCTGATATCCACAAACATGTCAATTTGTTGGGGTATTAGTATAGTACAACAGTAAGGCCTGATTGATGCAGTCATTACTGTTCTTGGGATGGAAGTAGAACGCTTGAAACCTGTTTAATCTTGATAAAGCACAATGCATTTCGAAGGAGATAAAGAGACGTCTGTCTGCGTGGATTATGACCGGTGGGATCAGATGTACAGCATATTGTAGCTAAGAACAAATTAAAATTGTGAGCTTACTTGCTAAAAGAGGCATGAATAAAGACAAATTGACATATAACTCACGCTGTTATTTTCTGTGTGATCAGAGCAGTTTGGGAAGGATCCATCCCTTTAGTGTTCTGCAATTCAAAGAAGTACGCACACACACACACACACACACACATATATATGTAGCAATGCTCTCGCTGAAGTTTCCTGACGTTGCTCCAAAAGGAGATAAATATGAAATATGAGAGCTTTCAGTACTGCTTAGGCCTGCAAAATAAGTCAATTAGTCACGGCAGGCAGCAGTCAAATGGAGATTCTGCATGATGGTCTTAACAAGGGCCACATAGGACAAGCGTCCGACAGCTCGTTAAATTAATCCTTTGGGTCTGCTGCAAGTGGAATGAGGCATGTGTCTGTGTGACCTGCTTATGTCCTCCACATTACATTACAGCGAAATGCACACACACACAGACAGGGACGTACACACAAACGCACAACAGAGTCTGAGCCCCAAATGGACTGGAGAAAATACTTCTGATCAAAGTTTCTTTCTGGCCCCATGGCTGCTCAGATTACATGAAAAACCCTTGCCAGTGGGAAACTTGGGAGTCTCTTTTCTCTCTCGCTTACTCACTCACTCTGTCCCTTTTTCTCAGTTTCAGTTTTATTTCACTGCGTTCCATTTTTCCTTATCTGTGACTCATTACATCCTATAAACATAGCCCCTGCAAACAGTAGCGCTCTCAGAATGTTGGATCTAATGAGGGTGTTACATGACAGCTTGATTCGGGAAGCCAGTGCTTTCTATCTGGATTTATGTACAATTCAGTGGGAACCTCACCGACCAAATTTGACGCTTTGTAATGTGATCAGTACTGTGCATAATTCTTAAGTCTTGCACTGAGTTCTCCCTCACTTTCTCACTAATCCGTCATGACAGATATGCCTGTCACATATCACAGATTTCGTCTTAACTCCCAATTTTTCCCTAAACGAACTTGTGATCATCATAGCTGACATACTTTGTGTTTGTGCAAGGACTTTTGGTTGTCCCGTTCTGTAATCAAATTTGTTCAATCCATCTCTGTGTGTTTACCAATCCACAAGAGCAGGTTTTGGGAGTTATGCAGCATTTTCAGTCAATGAACAGAATGTGAAGCTCGTCATATCCAAGGACCCACCAATAGGCAATTTACTCCTCTCTCTCGTCCTATAAATTGCCCTAGAGAAGTCTTCTTGACCTCAACATTTTCTGCTTTTCAAGGCAGCTTCAACTAAATTATTCTTTATCCTGCTCTGATGTGTGTATCACCATGGCACCATTTTAACCTTATTATTATTATTTTTAATATATTTTTGTAGATGCACACACTCACACATGGAAATATCCTAAGTACTACAATAGAGACATGGGAGGTATGAGGCTAAGAAGTGCATTAGTAGTAGCATTATTAACACATGTTTTAACACAAGATGATGTGTTAATGCAGGGAACAGCGGAGCTCTGAGGGTAAAAGTGTTCGTAAAAACAAGAGAGTGAGAATAGCTCTACAGTAAATGAACAGGATGAAGATGTGAGACAGGCTATTGAGGCTAGCTAGCCACCATCATTTGTTTTTCCCAGGTGTAGAGATTATCTGGTTGAGTGATAGAGGTGGCCTTGATCAGCCCTCTCCCTGCATACAGCCGTAAATCAGCTGTCACTGTGCTGCAAAACCATCAACCCTTCACTAGCCAGGGATGCACATATTTACCATGGTAAATGGCGCCCCTACTCAGTAAACACTCCTGTTTTTCACAGGCCGTCGCCGTGCAGGAACGGATGATGCATCTTACGCTGTACATTCTCTGTAATTGCTCACTGGATGATATCTGCGGGAAAAATGACAAAGAGTGAAATGTTCCAGAGGCAAAGATGAGTTTGAAAAGTTGGAGCTTTTTGCCTTTTCTTTCTCCTTTTGATTATAGCTCTCCCTCATTAAGCTGCCAGCAATGGAACAGTACAAATCTATCAAGTCAATCAGAATTAGCTGCAGGTCTTATTTTGTAAAAAGGAGTAAAGGCCTGTCATTATTGAGCGAATGAATCACTTCACTGAGCACAGAATGGACCTAGAAAGCTGATTGCAAGCATGGAGGGGAGAGGGAAATATGTTCACCCATTAATTAATCTAATAGTTTTCATGCGACAAAGAGCGCATATCTCTACTGCCTGCATAATGAGGGCCTGGAACAAAGTCATTCACTGCATCCCATTTAAAACTGTGTGAGTGTGTGGTAAAGTGAGGAAGAAGAGGCGGAATACAAAGCTCGGAAAATCAAAGGACTTTACAATACCGCTTGATCATGTTTATTTAGTGGAATGTTCATTTAACACATAACTACCGAAAATATATTGTCACAGCTATAGAAATAAAACCAGCAGATGGCAGGAATGGCATATTTTACTGATTTAAAGTTATTAATCATTTCAGTTTAGTTGAAAAGCAACAAATTGGAGCTATTTTGATTGGCTAAAAAAGCAGCAAAAGCATAATACCAGGATTTGATTGGAGAATACAAGTGATATCACAGCTCACTGGTGCAAAACGGTTGGGGAAACAGGCTAGATCTTATTGAATTTTAATTCAATGGATCTGTGATGCGTATGATACAGGGGGAATGAGAGCAGGAGGCCTTCTGGGCATCGTAATTTACTTTTTCCCATTTTTTCCCTGATATAAGATGGTATCATTTTTATCTTGCGTATTTTATTTCAACATTCTCATCTCGTGGTGCACTCACACAAGTGCACATAGTGCACTGATGTGCACATATAGGCGCATAGGGCCAAGTGATTTTTCCACACCTGGCTGTTTTGTTTTTTCCTCTGTGGTCTATTTCAATAAATCTCATTGAGCTAAATTGCATGCATTTACCGGTAAAATGGAACTGACAGCTGAACATATTAATGGGTTATCAAAGGGTAAAGGCCTTAAGAATATGATTATCATACTCCTTTCAACCTTTTTGTATATTCACATCGGGTTCTTATCCTCAGTAGGTTTCCCTCCACAGAGAGGTAATTATCTGACCTGCACAATTTTTTTTTTTTTTTTGCATAGGTGCACATGCATTTTGATGCTTTGATAATTGGATGCTGAAAGGATTTGGCTAATTAAGATAATAAGGATGCTGACTTATGTAGCATGGACTAAACCTTTCTGTTTTACATTAGAATAATATTATCTACATACAGCTTATGTAGCCCCACAATTGACTTATTTCATCGAGTTAAATATGCTTTTGTAGTAGTAGTAGTAGTTCTATGTACTGGTTTACATCATGCGCAACATGAATGTCACAGCATACAAGAACATTAAGCACTGCAAAGACAGATTTTCTGAGAGGAACAATGCCCTTAATCATACCAACCATATGATCCTACTTGCTATGCTGTGATAGTATTCCACGTATATGAATGTGGATGTGTTTGTCAGAAGCTCATCGGGGATAGGGGAACATTTTTGAATGCAACTCATATTTTTAATCACACCAAATTTAATCGTCGGTGTGCAAGAAGCAAAGCATATAACCATCTGTTAAGATGTTCGTGCAAACATCTTGCACGTAAATTTGCACTTAACAACTGGAATAATTATGTTAACATGCTGATTTGAAACAGGTGTCATGGTTACAATGTTCAGCATGTCACTTTGTCACTATGTTAACATTCTAAAATGAACCAAACTTCACAACAATCTGAGAAGCTGATTTTTTTTTTTTTTTTTAATGTTTCAAACATCATCAACACGACAAATGGCCTCCCTCACTATTATTCAGTCCTGTTTTTTAACAGAGGGGCTCAGCCACAGTTCGTCGTCACGCTCTTAATCTCGTAAGATGTTGTCGTGAACCGGTACGTAGCCCATCATCCACTCAGCGGAGATGAAAGGTGACATTATGAATGATGGGCGCAAACGTTTTGTTCAGGAGCAGTATTAAGACCCAAAATCATTACCTCAGGTTTGTCATCATGTAGCTGTAAGAAATAATATGCAACCATTTTTAAGTGTGTAAATGGGTTTTGAAAAAGTGACTCAATCTGCTTCTAGACATTGCTATCAATAGAAAAAATAGTTGTATGACATTTGCATGACAATAACTGATACCATGACTATGAATATTTTGCCGCAGGGGCAGCATATAAATGGAAAAGCAAGTGGGTCTAAGAAGACATCCTTTCAGTACCCCACTTGTCAACCTCACATGGGAGGAACTAAAATTACAAAAGCATGAAATTACCATAAATTACCAACTACAAATAAAATCACGAAGCGGTGCAACCTGCAGTTTTAGACATTTCATTACAACACAATGGTCATCACAATCAAATGTAGAAGCGGGGAGCACGGAACTGTAGAAGCGGCAAAATGCATTAATTTAACGCTTTGATCAATAATATTGTAAAAGTAGGCTTCAACACTGCCCGTAATTAAAGGTAAAGATAAGATATTTGAACTATTTTCTTTGTGGTCTGGATTGTGGAAGGCACTTTCAGAGGCACAGATTTTATCCGGCGCTTGGAGGAAAAGTACAATCTGGTCTAAAATAGAAGTAAAGGTTTGTCAAAATGACCCACTATTTCACCAGTTTTACTGCAGCTTAAGGCTTAAGGCTGCTTCTTGATGCAGAAAAGATGGAACGATGAACTATTCAGAGTGGCGATGTGGAAGAAACAAGAGGTGGAGTGCCATGCTGGATGCACTTGTCACAAGTAAAATACTCAAACTTGTGATAAACCAAGATTTTTGCATGAACAGGTCACGGCTGAACCATAACAAGCAACACTTTTCATGTAAACAAAAAAGGGGAAAAAAAAACAAAAAAACAATTGAAGTAAACACACCCCTGCTGGCTTTTGATGTTCAGTTCCCATATTGTACAATTGTACTGGTTATTTCAATAGTTTTGACTAGACTTGTCCAATCCGATATTTGGATCGGATTGACCGCCGATATTAGCAAAATAATGCGTATCGGCATCGGATTGGCCGGCATGGAAAAAATCCGATCCAGACTCCCGATCCAGTTTTTTTGAAATTCGTCCCGGGTTTCCCAGCGCACTGATTTAGATAATTCTTTCCATGTTTTTGCTGTGGTTTTCCTACAATCTGGTCCGCATTTTCCAGCACACCTTCAGCACATTAGCGTCTCTCAATTTTACCTCGTGGCATCTTCTACATTTTGAGAGGGGGGAGATTGAGGAGTTGAAGGCATTTTTGTTTATAAAGAATTCGCAATATTATTTGCACTGATTTTTTTAAAGCCTTGGTTTACACTTGTTCAGCTCATGCTGAGTTAATAGACTATTTTTCACTCAGGATGTTTGTGTGTTTTGCTTTTTTAATACAGTTTAGTCTTTTTTACACTTTTTACTGACCACTGATGCCATTTATTTTCCTTATTTATAATGATGTCCATTTTGTGTTTATCCCTGAATAAATAGGTCAGTTTCTTGTTTCCAACCATTGTGTATTATTCAAACTCACCTAATTCAGCTGGATAGCTGTTATCAAGAGTACTAAAACCCTTTAAAGAAGTAAGGAAGCTAAATAACTTTAAATTGTAATACATGCTCGTATAGGCCGGTATCGGTATCGGCCAGTATCGGTGTCGGATCGGAAGTGCAAAAAAATATCGGATCAGAAGTGCAAAAACCTGGATCGGGACATCCCTAATTTTGACCAATACATTGAAAAAGTTTCAATCACATTCTTTTTTTTTTTTTTTTTTATCATCGGCATACTGTTTGTCTCAACTCACTTTCTCTGTTGTTTGTGACCGCCCGGGGTGAGATGTATACCAGCTTATGCTAGATGACTTACACTTGTGGTCATGTATAGTTCATCACCGCTGAAACACTCGATTCCCTCCTGCTGAGAAACCATAAGAACCCCACTATTTCATCTGAAAGTGGTGAAAATAGACTGAGACATTTATCTGTACTCTGTCCGCGCCTCCATCCGTTTATGTGCAGCTCTGTATAGATACACTGTACCCGTACTCTCAACGCTCTGGACAGTGCTCAAAGGGACTTGGGCCCTGAGGCTTTTTAGAAGAGAGATGACAAACCTGAGGTGGCAAGTTGAAAGTCAATCTATCAGTCTGAATGAATCTCTAGTAGCACTTATGTGGACAGGAGAGATAAAAGAGAAAAAGCATTATTGTAACACTGGATTGAGGGCAGTTCCAGGGAGCACTGCACATCGAAACTTCAAACTTCAATATAGCAGAATTCCTGGTCAACTCAGACTTTCTCTTAACCTCTAAAGACCTAGTGCTACTTTTTTTCCCTTCATATTTAGCATTTCTTAAGTGATTTGGCACCATTTATTATTAAATAATCCTCTGTATTTTGTTAAAAAAAAAAAAAAAAAAAAAGCTTACAACAGGAAGTATTTTCTTGAAACCAATATTTCCTGTCTTGATTGACCTGATTTTAACCCATAAAAACCCAGTGTTACTTTTATGTCAGTTCCCAAATGACATTTTCTTTATATCTAATCTTTTTTAAAGGATTTATTACCATTTATTTATGGTAGCTCAGTGGTTAACGTCACTGACTTTGGTGCAGAAGATGGCCGCTTTGAGACCCAGGTGATCTTTACTCTATACATGCCAATAGCCACAAGGGGGCGCAAGCATCATTGTGACAGTCCAAGCCCGGTTGTGTCAGGAAGGGCATCCGACATAAAAACCTCTGCCAAATAAACATGTGAATGTGATTTGCTGTGGCGACCCCGGAAGGGAAAAAGCCAGAAGAAATCATCATTACCATTTATTTATGATACTATTTACATTTTTATTTACATTTACTCTATGATACTTTGTATTTTGTACTTTCTAGTATTTTCCAATATTTAATTTACTGAACATGTAGATCTTCATAAAAACTCAGAGTGAACTTGAGGGTTATTATACCAAAAAAAAAAAAACAGAGAAAACTGAAGAAAAACTGACTATTTCAGTGAAATATATCATTAACTGAACATGAAACACCATTTATTGCCATATTATCCTATGTATTTTGTGTTTTTCAGTGAAAATCAGGTGTTTTCTGAGAAAATATTTCCTGATCATGTAGATGTTCATAGAAACTCAGATTAAAGGTGAGAGTTATTATATCAAACACAAAAAAACTTAGTAAACAGTGACTTTTCTCAACAAAAGATATCATTAACTGAACATAAATCAAATGTGTCCATCCACTGTCATTGATCCAACTGCATTGGTTTTACTGGTGAATCAATGTTATAGAAGATGAATGTGTTTCTACGGTAACTATGGAGTCTCTGAACGCTCAAATGCATCATATCTGATGACCATGAAAAGATTTAGTGAATTTATGCACATTAACCCATAATGACCCAGTGCTAAATTTTTCTCTATATTTAACCTTTCATAGGGTTAACATCATTTATTTTAGTATTATCCTCTGTATTTTGTGTCTTTTCAGTGTAAATCAGGTATTTTCCTATATTAAATTTCTTGATCATGTAGATTTTCATAAAAGCTCAAAGAAACAGATAAAACTGACAAGTAAGTGACTTTATTTTTAAGCAAATCTATCATTAACTGAACACAAACCCAGTGTCTCCATCCACTGTCATTGGTCCAACTCTAGGAATTTTACTGGTGAATCAATGTTGTAGAAGATGATGGTGTTTCTATGGTAACTACAGAGTCTCTTAACGTCCAAATGCATCATATTTGATGACCATGAAAAGACAACAAACTGCATTTTACACCGATTATTCACACGCATTGATAGGATTATTGGATCAACAGTTATTAAACATGTTTGATCAGTAGATGGTTTTGGTCGCTCCTGCATGTTTGGGTCTATATGGGTTAAAATGTGTGTATAGTACTATTCGCACGGGATTAGTTTCATCTGTGGACCACTGGTAATTCGCAGTTACCACCCGACCTCTGTGTTAATTTGTGTCGCATTCTTACGGGCAAAGCAGAAGTCTGTAATTGTCAGAACTTACAGACATTCTGACCGGATGTGTCGTAATGTTGCCATGGTTGCCATTCCCGTTGCTATAACCATTCTCGCCGCATTTAAAAATGGCAAAGCGAAATGTTAAAACTCGGCACTGGACAAGGGAAGAAACTTTAATTTTGATTGAGGTTTGGGGGGAGATCTAGCGTCAGAGTAAATTCGAAGCGATGGTTCATAACCACACGGTGTGGGAGGACATTTTTAAGGAATGTGTTTGTCAATGCGCGTCAATGAAAGACTTTGTGGAATGGATAAAGTTAAAGGACCACCTGGACTACCTCAAGAGGAGGTACAGGGAGTGTGTTAAACTGAGGAAAAAAAATGGATTGCAGTCGCACCACAGTCCTTATTTCGAGGAGTTGGATGCTGTGCTGGGTAAGTTATAAAACAAGTGTGACGTTGGTTGCTTATTCCTGTTTGCTCCAGGAAAAGGGACAAGGTGCGCAATTACAATCACAAATTCACACCTGCGCATTGGTAAGAGATGAGAATTACCCCTGGACGTCTGTTTTTCACCGAAACACAGTAGGTAATTTGCGGCGGAATTATTACAGCGCAAATTATGGACATGGCACATTCGCACGGGAATAAGAACTCTGACGTTCTCCGTAATTATTCCAAATTACCAGTGGTCCAGAGGTAAATTTAGTCCAGTGCGAAAAGGGCTCATGACTCTTTCTTGGATACAATGTACGTCACCATGTCTATGTGCTTTCTGCTTCATCATATTTTTTTTTTATGTCTCCTATGACATCTGTGACTATTTCTATGATTCTGGCAGTTGGAGAATTGTTGCTTGAATATATTATAGTTACTTTACTGTGTGTATCATATTTCTCCACCCATTATCAGTGTGACTTTAAGAGTTTGGGTGAAGGTTGCAGCCTACCCTTGATTGCACCCTTGAAAACGCACTTGTTTTATTCAACAGAAGGAGACGAAGTAAAACTATTCAGGCTCAGTCACAAATGAGAAATACTTGTATTCATCTTTGCAAATGCATTTACATTTGTTGTATCAAATTGGTGCATCACTTCCTATGGACAGATATTATGTGAGGACTTGCAGATTACACACCGTAGTCTCCATTTGATAATCCAGGCAGGTGTGTGTGCTGATCCTTGGGTAAATGAGGAGCTAATTATACTATTTGCAGTATCGACAGACTAACCCACAGTGACTTTAGACACAGACAGTCGTGGAAAAACAGAGAAAGGCACATTATATCCTAGCTTAACTATAGGAGTCTCCAAGGAGGAGATCAGCAGAAAGGGAAAGGGTGAACACAGTACAAAGGGAGCTAAAGAAAAGACCCAAGAAAGGAAGTTGGAGTGTGGCACCCTGAGCCAGTGGAAAACGGAAGAGAGTGGGAGAAGGAGGAGTGAGTGAGAGGTAATGAATAGCAAATCAGCTCCTTTATAAAACTCCTGCTTTCAGTGTTCAATCAGAGTAGCCCGGATTGGCAATTTTCCTCCGGCACAATAGAGCAGGCCCAAGAGGACCCTGGCCTCAGTTCAGAGAGAAAGAGAGAGAGAGAACGAGTAGGGGGGGAGAGAGAGACTCTGCCAATACCTAACTCTACCAGCCCAGCGTTCTGTCAAGTTTGGCAAAAACGTTACAGACAACAGGAGGTACTCAGCAGTTGCTTGCTCTTTTGACTCGATTTTTTTTTTTTTTTTTTTCATACATATTTCTTCTCTTCAGTGATGTATGAGGTAATGAGAGTGAGCCTGTGAAGGAGCTACAGCTACTCTCGCTCTCACTCTCTCTCTCTCTCTACAGTCATTTGCATAGAGGAACTCCCTATTTCCTCCTGTGACAGGAAATAGCCTCAGGGGTGGAACGAGGGGGAGGCTTTGGAGCAAAATGACTGACAGTATGCTCACAGTGTGTACCCTGCTGGGTCAATGAGACGCTATTATTTGCATTTTCAGCTGCTTAGAAGACTTTCTTTTGCATGGGCACACACATTCCCCTAGTTATGCACCTTTTAATAGTACATATATTAGATATGGACAGTATGAGAATTATGATTGCATTATATATATAAGGAACTTCTGCCTGGAAAATGTATTTGTCTTCCCCCAGAAATAAATGTGCTTCAATCACTGTGATGTTATGTGGTGTTATCTCCAGACAGACTTTTTTTTTTTTTTAAGATAATTGTTGTTGTTGTACGACATGCCAGCTGAAAATGGAATAGAACTGCTCATTAAAAGTGAACTGAGCATGAAAGAAAAAAAAAAAAAGTCATAATTTAGTCCAGCCTAATAAGATACTTGATCATAGCCGCTTGAGCATTTATGCTATTAATTTTGCAGGCCACAATTTTCGCTCCTCTAAACTACATTGGTTACATAAAAAAGGTTATAATTGCCCCTATAAATTGGAATGAAGTGCTGCACAGCAGGCCAAAAAGTTGAACGGCTTTATTCACTCAGCTCAACCTGGAATCCAAAACAAACACACACACACACACTTAGACAAGCTCATTTACAAAGACATACATAAAGCCATGTTTTTTTTTTTTTACTTATCTAAGAGTATGTCGCACACTTTGTATGGCAAGCAGCGTTGCATGCATTAGAGGTGGCTCTCAGGAGAAATAATTACTCTGGACAGTCGTGGGGCTGAATCCAGATGGACTTGGCAGCACCATGCGGAAACCTGCTGCCAGTGTACACAACTCATACCTGCCTCACAACGCTGACTGTTTGGCCACCCGAGCCCCTAAAACAGCAACATTTCCCCCCTGCATTAGGCTCCTTGTGCTGGCCTGCAATCTGGAGAGGAAGCTCAGGGCAAAAAAAGCATGTGCCAAGCTTGGTGGAAATAAAGAAGGAAAAGTGACAGCGGTAATCAAACATAATAACTGTCATTGTACAGTAATTATTGTAGATGTCAGTTTCTCAGAATGCTGTTTCTTTTGTATTCTGTGCTCATATATAACCTGGAAATTGTATATTTCTTGCTCCGTGCGATCGAAATGTACTTTTCCTTTATGCATCTTTCATGATTTTCTTCTAAAAACCCATAGAATACCATTTTTCACCATGTGTGTTTTATTTCATTTTACCCACTGTACAAGACGAGGCTTTTATTCCATTACTGAGCACTCAAAGGCAGAAGGAGCATCTCTGACGTTGATGTTTGGTAGTTTTTCCTCCTGTTTTTTTTTTTTTTTTTTTTTTTTGGTGATGCCTATTTTTTTTTTTTCTGCTGAGTTACTGCTGCTAATGGGATGTTTTTGTTATTCTTCTTCTAGTGGAGACAGGACAAGCAAGCATTGCATTTATTTGGTTTGGGTTTGTCACTGTGCTAACCTGGGTGGGATGGCACCTCAAATGTGCTTTACAAAGTTAACCACATGTATAAGAAAAAAAGAGAATATTTCAGCCTCGGGAGGATGTTAGTCATATTGAAAAAAATTGAGCAAAATGTGTGCCCTGCATGACGTGATGACCCCGAGACAGATGGCAACACATCAAGAGGTTACTTTACATATGTGAGCTTGGAGCTACACGTGTCCTATCTGTAATTTAAACAGTATGCTGTGATTCTTCAGAGCCAAAATTATGAAGCCTCACTTTGAGATTTTTTTTTTTTTTTCAAAGTGGCATATTTTTTTGAAAACTCCTGTGCATATTTTGTACATCTGCAGCACTAAATATATTCTGGGACTTTAACAGAACAGAACATTAGCATATTTTCAAAGTTTATCTTATAGGCATATATATATTATTTAGCTCCAGCTCCCCTCAGAACTAAGCACCTGTGAACTGTCAAGTTTTAAAATGGAAACTATGCAAACCACTGCTACATGTTGAGCACAAATCAGGTCCGCAGTATTAAAGGGGATGCCAATAACACTGTCAGCAACGTCTGAGGACGTAGATATACAAAAGGAATGACAATATAGATGTAGAAAAAAAGGAATTTCAGATTTAAAGCCTCCTCCATCTTACTCCTATTATTATTATTATTATTATTATTATTATTATTATTATTATTATACTATAGATCTGTATAAACAAGGTTAACAGCACATTCTTCATTAAAGGGATAGTTGTGGATTTTTGACATGAATCTGTATGACATCCCCATCATCAGTGTCGTACAGCCACACTGACAGCGTCCTCTTTCTCTCTCTTTGTATCTCCGCACACTCCGCACAAGATGACAACTAGTCTACCTGTTTCACTGCTGAAAAAAGTGGTTGACTAGTGCGCAGCAGTCAGCAGCATGACAGCGCACCGATAGGAAATGAGAGAAAGTAGGACCAAGTGGTTATGATGTGTGACTGTTTATGGACATTGGTTTGTGATGCAAATAAATCACTCTTTTGAACACATGCTGTTTCTAGAAAAAAAAACATTTTATTTTAGAAACTTGCCGGACTACTTTTGTTTCAACCAGAACTGGGATCACAGGACACTGTCGGGGGTAAGTCAGTCTGGATGTACGACACTGATGACGGGGATAAAATACAGATTCATGTCAAAAATACACAACTATCCCTTTAATGAAGAATGTGCTGTTAACCTTGTTTATACAGATCTATAGTATAAATATAGCCCGTGTTTGTTAACAAACTCACGGGTAGCTCCCACCTGGGTATTAATAGTTCATTCTAAAAGTTTGTTTAGTATGATATTTAATTATAAAATCCACAAGTGTGTGGATTTAGT
>JAPSES010000081.1:7126752-7136957 GCA_029822895.1 Maxillicosta whitleyi | reverse complement strand
TGTTTCCAGTGTCAAGAATCTAATAAAACAGATAAAAAACAAATGTGGGAGTAATATTGTGTCAGTCACAATATGTGGGGTAACTGTGCTGCTTGGCGGAGGTTTGTGCTCTCTGAGTGCTTTTTTATTATTATTATTATTTATTTCATTTGTTAAATTAATTAATTTGTCTATCTTTTATTTTTTCTATATATTTATTAAATCCTCTATTTTATGGTAATTACTTTAAGGTATGTATTTACTGTATGTGTGTGTGTGTGTGTGTGTTGGGGATTGGGGCAATGTTATATCTTTGTTCATTTGTTTAAAAAAAATAAAGGCAAAAAAAATAAAAATAAAACCTTTGGTATTCAGCTATCAGATGGGCTGTTTAGGCAGAAGGAGACGAGCCTTTTAAAAGCTTCAGTCTGACCCTGTCACCACCTGATATTTAGGAGCATCAGAAAATGTGCTGGGAACAAATGTCTCCTCTGTACGTTGGGCTCAGAGTCTGGAAAATAAATGTCGACAAGTATCAGGAAAGGAGCTGACATATAAAGCATGCCCAAACCCCTGTTTTATTGCACGGTAAATTCAGTCAAAGCAAAGTTCAAGGCTTCTATTTTATGTCTATATTACTGTTTGTATTCAATACGTTTGCATTTAAATGTGCACTGTCCATCATTGAAACCCAGACATTATTATTATTTATGAAGTCAGAGGTTGGAGTGGATTTTGCAGGATTATCCCCGCTCTCTGGACTGATATTCAAGTCTAAAGCTTATTTGTCATATTTTTACTTTCTTTGGTAGAGGGGAAAAAAAGACTTCTAGTGAATTCTTTGACGTATAAATATGAAAGGAATATGCAAATGAATACGTGGGATTGATTTAGATGGGTTTGTTTCCCTTCTAAATATTAATATGTGTATGAGTAAAATCCTATGGAGAAGTGGTTGATGGGATAGTGATGGGAGACTTTTTTTGTCAGGTTGACATCCAGGTAACCCACTTTTGCTTCAGCATGTTTACTCTTTGATTATCGGGAGAGCTGAGGGAAGCACTATCTCCCGCCTGCCAAAACTGGGCTGGCAAGCTGTCACAACACAGATGAAGACACATATACCACCTGGGTATTTGTAGGTGACACACACTCACACACACACACACACACACACATATACATGTACACAAACTCAGGGGTACTGTACTCTAACATACACACATGTGGTTTTGTATTAATACGCTCACATTGTTCTTTTCCCCAACAAAACAAAACAACAAAATATATTCCTGGGATGCTTTTAGAAAAGCACTACGTATGTAAATTAATTAAACGCACCAGAGATTTAGTCACACACAGTTACGAATCTACAATCCTAGCAAATTCATACTGCATCTGTAGGATTTTACATTGCACATATATTAATATGGGTCTAATATAGATCCCTGAAGCAGTTAGGTCTGTCTCAAGCACATAACTGCATTTTTTTTCTGTGGCTCTGCTGTGAAAGCCAGAGGTAATTTACTACCTTACCACACTAATGTGCACTGCAAGTGTGACTGCAGCGGTTTAATTGCAATTTTTTCGTATATTGCTCCAAAACACAAGCACAATACACACCAGATGTGTTTTTGTCAAAGTAGTTTGTGTTTTTAGGGCATAAAATTAACATTAGAATGTACAGAAACGCCTGAGCTTACTTACAATGAATATGGATATTTTTTTTCTTTTAAAAATAAACAAATGAAATGATATTTTTCTTTTCAGTATGTATTGAAGGCTTAGCGTATGAGAGGAAGCTGTGTCATAGAACCTAGCGTGTTCATTCGTTCATTCATCTGCAGTTATTTATAGTAGTTTTCATTGTTGATCAGTCAAATTTGCGAAGGATATTTATCACAAACTGTTGCCAAATGACTATTCTTAATCCAAATCACTTTTGTTAGAAGGAGGACAAATGTGTTGGCTGGAACATCTAATGGAGTTTGTCATTTATCTTATTTTAAGTCTGAAGGCTTTGTGCTCTGACAGTCTGTGTTCGCTGAAGCCTACCAACACGAAGAAGGACGAGTACAGTCGTAAACACGCAGTCACAGGATGAACGCTGGTTTGGATGTGAATGAGTACAGCGTGCAGGGCCGGTGCAAAGCTTTCCTCTCCTTTATTTCCCACCATCCAGGTGTGCTTAAACAAGGCTCTTAACCCCCTGCTGCTGCAGTGGGGCTGCTGTCCAACAGATAAGAGTTCGGTTGTAATAAGCAGCTCCTGTGTGTGAGTTTAAGTTTGAGCGTGAAAGGCAGCTACTCACCGAACCAGACCAGGAAATGCGATGCTTTAAACTGCTGTTGCATGAGTGTGAAATAGTTGATCAGAGCCGAAGCTCGAACGTTTGTCTGTGCTTGTTTTGAACGGACAACATCTGGTGCGTTTGCAAAGAAAACAGCCTTTCAGTCATAGTGCAGACATCATCTGTGTGCATGGGCATGTCTGTCTGTTGTGTCCTTAGATGACAGATGAGAGCTTTGCATCAATATTTGAACAAAGCATTGAGGCATCTCTTTTGGTTCAGGCCTTGGTGTTTTTTTAAGAGGAGAAATGTATTGCTTATGAAACTCCAGTTCCAGAGAAGTTACGAGTTAGTGAGTAGAATTGGAGCTCTGGGCCTTTCTATAGTCTGACTGAAGTCTCAGAGACACTCGCCTGAGGACAGGTTGTTGAAGAACCACAAAGGAAAGCGGTGATGCGGTTTTAAACAATGTTAAAAATTCATACCACCTTGAATTCATTACTCATTTGGCACAATGTTGGAATAACATGGCAATCTACCTGAGCACCACTCTGTGCATCCAGCTGGCATACATACCGCACGGTTGTTAGGCAGTTCATTACCTGTCAGCTTATGTAGCTGTAGGCGGCTGAAATGAGGGTATTGTCTGCAAAACACCAAACGTAATCTTCAAATATTATCAAGTCTCTCACCCCGTTTGCTGGGGGGAGGGGGGGGATCCCATCTATGATCTATGGCCACTTTTCTTTCCCCTGCGGCGTACTTGTCATTCAGAAAGCGTCATGGACACAGCGGAAGTGAGCACGAGGATTGTGCACCACAAAGGTTGTGATCCTGGTGGGCCAAAGTTGGCTGAGCACCCAAAACGAATTGCCTTTCTTTTTTAGACTCCCAGGTTTATAAGCACTCCCTTAAAAAAAAATAATAAATAAAAAAAAAAGAGTCGAACATTTTCTGCACTGTCTTCCTGCCGTGCACTCAGTTGATCTGAACAGATGCTCCCCCAGTGCTTCTCACTATCTGCAACACCCACCTATCATCTGCTTCACCAATCTCCCTCCACCCCCATCTCCTCTGCGAGCTTCACCTCTGATCCTCTATCTTGGCCATCCATCTGCTGCACGGATCTGCGTCAGTACTGCCTATGAGGACACCTCGCAGTGGGCACATATAATTAATGCAGCACTGACCATTGCCAAGCTGTATTTATTCATGTATTTACACAGGCACATTAGTCCGAAAGACTCTGTTTACACAAAAGCAAAAACAGCAGCAGGATATAAATCCACAAATGCATCACCATTTCTCCAGCTTGTTGTGCACCTTATTTTTCAAACCTGGTACTGAAATGTCACCAGAGTGAAGTAA
This sequence comes from Maxillicosta whitleyi, assembly GCA_029822895.1. NCBI lineage: Eukaryota > Metazoa > Chordata > Actinopteri > Perciformes > Neosebastidae > Maxillicosta > Maxillicosta whitleyi. Next base: position 7,133,320 of record JAPSES010000081.1, on the reverse strand, counting down.
TTAAGAAATAATTATGCCACGGACTCTTAATTAACAAACTATGAATGAATTACTGAATGTATTTGTTAATTCATGGCCAAGCAGCTGCTTGTGGCTTATAAATGCTGAATGCTTTTTAGTGAGGTTGGAAATTTGCAAATCTGATCTCAGTAAAAAGCAACCGTCCATCTGAGATATCAGTTAATTTAGCAGCATTTTTCAGAAATTAAATGCTTGCCAGTTCTTAGTGTGAAAAAAATATTCTGAAAATGATATGTAATGTAAAGTGTTTAAGGCCTCGAGCCACTGATTATTGGATAAGACATTAAGGCAATGTTGCATTTTATTAAAGCCATATATTCTCTCCCATTCCCTCTGTTACTCTCTCTCTCTCTTTGTTCAACCAATCACTTACATACGAGAAGCATATCCCCCCTTTTTTCCCATTCGTTTTACCCCATGCACTTAAATCACATAAGTATGAGTTTCATTATTTGGTGCCTCAAACTGGTTGGAGGATTGAGATCAAAGACTGTGGATACTTAAATTCAATGCGGTTCAGTTGACATTATTCATAAGAGGAAAATAAAATGGCAGGCACATAAACACAGATGAGTAACCTTACATTGAAAACTAGCAAAGTGGAAAGAGTTGTGGTGAAAATACTGAAACTGCAAATGAAAGGTCTTTTATATTCATTATATAGCACCTTCAGACTCAAGCAAACACAGCAACACAAATCATCAGACCAGCTTATGTAGTCAGGCTTTGGGGAAGGTCTGAGTCTGCAAAGAGAATAGTTACTGTCATGACAAAAAGCAACCCTAGCACTGAACCCCAGCACTTTTTTGTGCACTTTTTTTTATTATTAATGTTCAAATACAGCTTCACCTTTTGACTGTTATGGCTTTTCCACATAAAGTTCAATAACATCAATAAATAAAGTTAGCTGATCATTAAAAATGTAAAAAAAAAAAAAAAAAAAAAAAAACAGGATCTCTGGATATGCACATTTTTACTTGAGGTTTCTGTTTAAAAAATCTGTTATAATTGTGTGAGTTGTGCAGTTTCAGGTTTCACGTCACACTTATAAAAGTTGCAAAGTGCATGGCGACCGGGTCATTCTCTGCTCTTTGCTTTTTTACGCCTTCATTAAAGTCAGATTTCACTGGAGCTCAGGAAAACTCTCCCCTTTAAGCAGATGGTTGTGAAAAATGTCAAACTCTGCACATTCAAGAACATGAAAACTGGTTTTGAGTGAAGGGGTTGTGGAGGTAATTAATCCTAAAATGATGTTAAATTTTACAGAAACATTACAGCAATCCCTGTTAATGATGCTAGAACATGACAAGTCTGCTGTCATGAGCCCACAGTGACAAGCAGCCAAGTGAGTAGAGGATGTTGTACTGGTTTATCTGAAATGATTAAATGAACTTAACCATTTTTAACTGGCTTTAGCACTTGTACACTTCTACAGTTTTTGCATTTTCCTTTGTGGATCTCTGTTGATTTTTTATTTTTTTTCTCTCTCACATTTGTTGTACTATGACATCCACCAGCCTTTACTTTTTTTTTTTTTTTATAGGATACTGTTAATCATCAGTGGGTTATTCATTAGATATACTTATATCCTATATCCTATACTATATGGATATACTGGAATATACCCAAGGTTAAAGCAGCCAAAGCCAGATCATACCCCACTGGGCTATATTATAACCCATTATTATAACCCATATTAGTAGCCTTAAGTGATATACACAGTATAAAGTATGGCTCATTATATTGTTATATTGTTGCATGGTTATATCTGTTTTCTTTTGATTGCTGCTGTTGTTGTTATTGTGTATTTGTTGCCTTCAAGGATTCATATATACAGTACATATGTACTTATTATTTACTCTTCTGGTATGTTAATATGGGTGTGTTTGTTTGTGTATGTATGTGAGGATGATAATTGACATTAAATACTTACAAAAGATCTAAGGGATTTGACTTTTCATATATTATATTGATGGGAAGCTAAAGGATAGACTGTTGTGTGGGAAGAGGTGGATGAATTAAGCTCTACTTCCTCCCACTCCTTTTCAAATGTGCAAATGAAGCCACGTATATAAGGTTTATTTTCTTGTCTTTACTTGTCTTATTGCGTATTCGAAATAAGTAAATAAATATTATCAAGAGTCAAGTTATTTGAACATTATGTTACAATTGCATTATAATATAGCTTTTAATGTACTTTTATTTTTTATGTGTAATCCTCTTTGATCTTTGTAGAACTCTGATATTTTTTGCTGATTAAGCTTTGGCTTATATGAGCTATTCTTGTTTGCGACAAACTTGGTAAGGGTGAGTGTTTTACGTTGCTGACAGTTACATGTGCAGTCTTCCTCAAAGCGTCATTTGATGTGTACATGTGAGGAAGACTGCAGATGTAATCGAAGCAAGGTCAAACACTCACACTTACTACTTTTGTCGCAAAGAAGAACTGCTAATACAATATAAGAAAATGACAATTAATTATCTGGTTAAAGTAATAAAAGTAATTTAGAGTTTTAAAGCAGTGATGTTTTGCTTTTTTAAATGTAATTTTTTTTAGCATTTCCCTGTGTTTACATAAATTAAGTGTTCTGTTTGGGTCTGAATTCTTCATTAATTCAACTCCACAGGTCCATCTTCAACCCTATTGTTGAGTAATGACACCAGAAAGGTGGTTTTGAGCGCTGGCCCTTTAAATACATATGAGCCACTTCAGGCCCCGCCCCCTCCAGGTTGTTGGTTGTGCTGTTCTTTTCTGTTCAACCAACAACCTAACATTTTAGGTTACTAACTTGAAGTTTGGACATATTTTCAGTTTTTACTACGACCGCTGCTGCTGATAAACAATTATGTCGTAGAAATGTTCGTCTGAAGTCTGGACCTTATATGTGCAAATGTTACGTAACTAGTTATGAAATGTAACAAATTAAAAGAGTTTGGAGGAATCCACTCGATTTTTGCCAAAAATAAATATAAAGATGTTTTTTAAGCAGCTGGAGGGTTCAATTTCAAACTATATGAATTATTAGGATCCAAATAGACAAATAAATGAACTACAGATTAATAAAAGTGGGTTTAGATAAAGATGAGCCCTTTTATACGACGGAGCATTAGGGTCATTCATGAAGGAGAAGATATTTTTTTGATATGACGAGATTAAAGTCAACATGTAGACATTAAAGTCGGCATGTCGACATTAAACTCAAAATTCCAAGAATAAAGTTGAAATTGGATGTCTTTTACTTTAATCTTGATGGGTCGACTTTAAACTCGACATTAAACTTGGAAATGTCAAGAATAAAGTTGATGTCCCATAAAGATTAAAGTCGACATCAAATTTAAATTTTATTCTCGGAATTTCGAGTTTAATGTCGACCCATCAAGATTAAAGTCGACATCCAATTTCTACTTTATTCTTGGAATTTTGGCTTTAATGTCGACATGTTGACTTTAATCGCGTCATATCAAAAAATATCTTCTCCTTCATGAATGGCCCTAATGCTCTGTCGTACTTTTAAGACTTAAGTTCGATAAAATGTCGAAAAATCAAGTACTGCCCGTATCACTGAACACTCCTGATATATCATTGTATAATCTGGTGGGGGGAGTTGTATATATTCTGACCAAGGCCACTTTATACCCGGGTATGGTCCAGCCCGGGGTTATACTTTGGCCTGTTACACTGGGATGTAACTCTGTGCCTGAGCTTCTAGGTTTAAATAAATAAATAAAATCCATGTCTTTGGCTAATATGAACATGTTGGAACTGATGTAATGCGCGGCCCTGCAGCTTCTGACTTTTAAATCAACGGGCAGCAGAAAAGGGTTTTAAGGCACGTTAGGACCCGACGCAGAGACAGACAGAACACCTGCTGTTGTTGTGTGACCCTGTGGGATGTTTGGATCTGTGTAAGTGTGTGTGGGCTTGTGATGCGAAGAAGTTTTTGGCAAACATCAGCCTGGCTCTTCTCTCTCTCTCTGTCTCTCTCTCTCTCTCTCTCTCTCCCTCTCTCTCTCCCAGCAGTCATCTCTCTGTGTGAATCAGCCTATGCTACCACCCAAAGGCTTTAGCAAATTAGTTCAGTCAGCTTGGGGCTCTTTCCCCCTCATTTCTTTTAGATTTTCATTAAATGCTATGAATACATTGAACTGACATAAGAGACCACACTAACTCATTGCTTTTAATGTTGCATGCCGAGAGATTGAGTGTTTGCTGCAATTGAGGAAAACATTTATGAGTTTTCTTACATTTCCAGGAGGGAAGTTTGAGAGACGGACAGAGAATCAGAGAGGGAAAGAAGGAGAGGGGGTGTCTGATAGAGCCATCACTCAGCCCTTTGGCAGTGATATCTTGTTTTCCTCTCAGCCAGGTCTAGATGTATCCGTGCCCCTTCTGTGTTATTGCCGGGCTGAAGCTTTGGTTGTAGATCACTGTGAAAACTGAAGCACAGGGCACAGCGGTCTCCTGAATGACAGGGGTGAAGCGTACTGGATAGACATATTCATCTTCCGCCTGTCCTGGGATAAACCACACACATGAACCAATAACAGCCACACAAAATGTAAATGAGTCGCATCCTTGGAAATCTTAGTGGAGACAGAAAACCTGCTGCAGCTCAACACTGCTTACCGATCGCGTCAATCATTCTGCAGCTGCTTTGTTCGAGACACGTATCACATGATAACAATGTGAGTTATGCCGTCGCTATATGTGTGCAAGGTGCCAGAGGGGTGGTCTTATGGCTCTAGTTTTGTGTCGCGCTCTGATGTGATGTATATGTTATAAAAGTAAAGATCCCACACTGTTCCCTGAGACACTTAAGTTCTTTCATTTGGCCCTGGAGTCACATGTCCCTCCAACAGCCTCATGTTAAATCACTTCAAGGTTTCCTTTCTTTTGTCTCACTAACCCATAAAGACCCAAACAGCCACCGACAACTAAAAGCATCTACTGATCTAAACCATATAATACCTATCCATCCACTAATCCTGTCAATACAGAATCTGAATTGGCTTTATTGGCCAAATGTGTGAACATATACAAGGAATTTGGCTTCAGTTTTCACATTGCTCACGGCATACATGAACTCAGACAACATTTGGACCTCGACATAAAATAGATAAATAATCCACTAGAGACAAGACAACCATGGGTTGAGATTTACAGTGAATGTACAACGTAATATGTACAAAGTGGAAATTGGAGTTTTTATACAGTGAGTGGGTGTGTGGGTCTGGTCTATTGGAAATATATACATATGTATTATTTATAATGGGTTTTTACATATATAATATGTACAGAAAGTGCAAACTGAAGTATTTAGTGTGTATATAGTGAGTGTACAGTGAGTGGATATATGCAGGAAAACAGTCTGTAAAAATATATGTTTATGTAAATATATGTATATAAATTATTCTAGTGCAATACAGTTTTTTTTTTTTTTTACATAATGCAAATTACACTGTTTTATAAAGAGTGCAAAACATAATTTTATGAGTTGATTAATTTTAGTCACCCATCCAGTGTCAGTACCCCCCATATTGACACTGGATGGGTCATGAAGTGTTCATCAGAGTGACGGGCTGGGGTAAAAAACTGTTCTTGTGTCTTGTCGGAGGGAAGTTCCAACAGGTTGTGACCAGGGTGTGAAGGGCAGATCAGCACCAATCTCAATACATGTAAATAATTAGTGTAAAATACAGTTTGTGATCTCTTCATGGTCATCAGATATGACCCATTTGGATGTTCAGAGGCTCTGTAGTTACCGTGGAAACATGGTTGTCTCCTGTAACATTGATTCACCAGTAAAACCCATGGAGTTTGATCAATAACAGTGGCTGGATATGCTTGTTTTTATGTTCAGTTATCGGTATCTTTGCTGAAAAAGTCAGGTTTTCTTCGATTTTCTGTTTCTGATATAATAACCTTCAACTTTAATCGTCAGAATGCCTTTACTCTTGGGAGGAAAATACTGGTTGTTACAGTCGCTCTATGTGATCAGTAAATTAATAGCAGGGAAATACCTAAAAAATACAAATTAAGGGGGATAATATTACAATAAATAGCGATAAATCACTCAAGAAAGGTTACATTCTCTTTATTTACCTCCACCAAGGAGGTTATGTTTTTGCTGGCGTTTGTTTGTCTGTCTGTCTGTCTGTTAGCAATATAACTCGAAAAGTTATGGACAGATTTTGATGAAATTTTCAGGATTTGTTGGCAATGGCACAAGAAAGAAATGATTAACTTTGGGGGGTGATCTGGAAGAAATCCTGGATCACTTTGAAATTTTCGTTAACATTGGGGTCGATGGGGCCAAAAATTTTGTTTCTCAGTATCTGCGTTAATTATTGACCAAACCTAATGAAATTTTCAGTAAATGTTCGCTCTGAGACAAGGAACAGATGACTAAATTTTGGTGGTGATCCGGATCACTGTCTGGATTCAGGAATTTTTTTAAAGGATTCTCTACTAGTTTTCATTGGCGTTGCTGTGGTAATAATAACAAATGTCCACCAGATGGTGACTCATGTTTTCTCATATAGTCCA
>JAPSES010000081.1:7100818-7111811 GCA_029822895.1 Maxillicosta whitleyi | reverse complement strand
TGTAATTGTAATGTGTTAAAACCTTTTCTCTCTGATTTTTAGAGTTACAGCAATTGCTTAAAAATAATTTTCCATTATAAATGACATTGTCAGAAATGTCTGAGGTTAGGAGTAAATTAGTCTTTGTAATTAACTTTAAAGCCAATATGAATGGACATTTTTACTACACTGGACAAATATCAGCTAAATGTGCATGTTGAGCAAGGATTTTTATCCTCGGTGTCAATAGACAAGTACCAAACTGAAACACAAAGCTCCACTCAATTTGAATGTCAAATGTGAAATATAGTCTAAAGCTTTAAAAAAAAAAAAAAAAAAAAAAAAAACAACCAACAAGTGGGCTCTTCAGCTTGGATTTTTCCCTTTATGTTTACAGTCAAAATTGTACATTGGAGTTGATGAAGAAATGCAGGAGTAGACTTAAAGCCTGAAGGGTTGAACGTGACTGACTGAAGCTTAATGTTTTCCTTTGCATTCACATCATCCTCACTCTTATTTAACAAAGTGAACACACTGAAGTGTGTAAGGACATAGGCTATGGATTGTACATAATATCAGTCAGTCAGTGCAGAGGATTACAGTGCTGAGAGTGTTTTACATTTCTTCATTAGGCTCCTTTTGATAAACTTTCATTTCATATTATTAGTTTCCATTTAATCCCTGCCCATGTCTAAGCTTCTGTGTGCAGCGTACAGCACGATGGCAAAAAGCCTGTAGAGAGACAACTCCTTTACAAGTGTGGGGCGGCATAATTAAGCAGTAAACCACACGAGGCCGAGGTTTACAGTGACTTCTGAACAGCTGCTGTGAGATGGGGTGTTAGGCAATTCTAGTCAGATGCTAAAGGAATAAAATGGGTTAAGCATATATTGCCTAAAAAAGAAGCATGTAAATGTGTGATGATGATGTTGATGACTAATTGTTACACTTTAACCATTAGTTGGTCTTTAGTGACTTGGGCGCTTAGCAGCTAATTTGAAAACACAGTATGAGCAAACACAGAACACTCAGTTGTGTTCATAGTCTTGGTTTTATTAACCTGGTGAATGTTTGTCAAGCTTTGATTTATTATTGTAACATTTGAGAAAAGTGTCTGACTTCAGCAACTAAATCATCCACAGATGCCGAGTAATGATTTATCACTGATGCTCCTTCCACTTGTATTTATTGGATCTAATACAGGGCTTAATTTGAGCCGGAACAAACCAGAGCATGATCTGGAGCTCCGACGTCGGATCCAGCAGCTATTTAATTGGGATCCGGCGTTCCGGAAGCTATTTAATCGGATCTGCCATCTGCCAATCCCAAACCACTCCCTACTCACTTCCACTTCACTAGTGTCCCTCCAAACGGAGTTCCACTTGCAGCTTTGGAGGGCACTCCTGATTAAGGGGGAGGGCATAAAAGTGACACCGAACTAGTGTGACGCCCTCGCTACCTTACCACAAACAGGAAGGAACCATTACCATGGAGATGGACAGACACATTGCCTGTGCTGCAGCTGTCATGTGTTCAACAGGTTAAGCAGTGTTCTAGTTAGTGCAAAGTGGTATAGCGGCTAAAATTTAGTTTATTTTCAGTACAGTGTAGCGGCATTTTGACTGTATTTATTTGCCCAGATCAAATGTGAAAAACGTTGTTTCACACGCGCTCAGGCTGGACTCTGAGCAAATCGGCCCCAAAGGCAGAGCCAGAATTATGTGGGCGGAGTCGCTAACTGAAAGGTATAAACTTTATACCTACATACCAATGGTACCTTCTGGTACCATTAAAATGGAAAAAAATTTTGCTCAAATTTTAAAAAGCTCCCCACCACACCATGCCGCAGCGCCCCTCCCTCATTTGCTGCACTCCCGCAACACCCCTACTCTGAAATAAAATGTGAACCGAAGCCCAATTTAAAGAAAAAAAAGCGTATTCCTGGCTGACAATGTGAAAAAAATGGACTGGGCTGTGCTATTTGGAAAAAAGTGGGATCACTGGGTCCGGAAAAAACTACAGGTACGAGGCTGTTGGGTAGGGTATTATTATTCTATTGTTCTATTATAACTTGAAAAAGAACAGTAACATTTACTTAACTAATGTGAGGCAACGAGTTTCCTCCCGTTTTGCAAGTAAGCATAACTTATTATTTTTTACAGTGTAACTTGCCTTATTGTGTGTGTGGAGAGTGAGCGAACGAGTGAGAGCGTTTGAAGTCCATCCTTTTATTCTGAGCGTTGTCTTTGGTGACTAAAATGGTTACTGTCATTCTTTGTTTGCGAAATAAATGATTAAACATGTGAATCTACACTCTGTCAGGACTTGATTGCTGCTACTAACATACTTAGTATAATTTCAATGTGCGCACACAGTGTTGTTAGTACGCCCCCCCACCCCCAACTTTTTTTTTTTCTCCAGATTCACCCACCCTCTGCGTTCTGAGACCTCCCGGTTTACAAATTAAGCACTGATCTAATGTAACTGTCAAAGACCAGAAATCTATGACCATGTTATATTTGTAATTAGCATGATTTTACTTAAATTTAATTAGTATCATGTTTTATTTAGGACTGTTCTGGCGTCGCTGACACTTGTGTATGTGTTGATGCAGTATTCTGTAAACGGGCTGTTGGTCAGAAGGAGAATACAAGTCATATGTGTAAAAATCATGATTGAGATGTTTGTGGGCAAGTGTGACAGAAGGAGTCTAACAGTCTAACACTCGGAGTGGCATGCTGTTAGTCTGTGAAGAAGGGAAAAAAAGAGGAAAAGCTGTTATGTGACTGATCAGATGGCAAAGTGGTAGATGATGGAGTCAAGAGGAAGCTTGAACAAAAAGAGGAGACAACGTGATGGATCAACTGGCACACAGAAAGACAGAGATGTCATAGCTGGATGTCACAGATCTAAAAGCTTACTGCCACACCCTGATTATATGGAGGTTTGTCATTTGTTTAGTCATGAGGAACAAAAGATACACCATAGTCCTACAAGAATATGATCAGATGTGGGCTGAAAACCAAGCCCAGGATGAGGTTTGAGTGGAAAAGGAGGAACCAGAAATAAGGGTAGAGAGAGTGCAGTGATATGCAAACAGAGTCAATTATTACCAGGAACTGAATCTGATTCATTATTGTTAAAAATAACGGAAGAATGATTTAAAAAAAAAAAACAAAAAAAACGAGACATTCCAATGTTGAAAAGATTTTGCTTCAAACGTGGAATGAAACACTGATGAACTATCAAATATTATCGAAAATAAACATGTGTTTCCTGCCACCCTGTTTTCCTACTAAAACAAACAACCTAAAAATACATAGAAAAACCAAATATGTGATTCATGTTGTGCATTAAAATGTGTTGAATATAATGTCCATCGGGGGTAAAGTGGTAATGTTTTATTTATCTTAGTTTTATTTAAATTGCAGTTGAAGTGCAGTTGTGTTCTCTGTCAGATATAAGGGCAGTTTTACAGTAAAACACAGCCTTCAGCCCCACAGACTCCAGCCAGACTGCGGCTGTATTCAGCAGTGCATGAAGGGAAGCTTGTGAACAAGTTCAAGCAGACAACTTGAATCTTGCTGCTACACCCAGATATAATATATTCTACTCTTTGCAACTAATATCCAATGCACACATTGCAATAAGGCAGGCTATTTTAGCTGCTGCTTTCTGCTCATTTTTTACTCTGCTTACGCTGCTGCTTTCCCTACAGCTCCCTGCAAACATCACTGCATTGCCACTGCTGGATATATATGACATTTATTATCAACACCACCCACACCCACGACACCATAGGTCCTAAGGATTGTTTTAAAGGCTTTAGTATGTTTTTATTGTCAGTCATCATTTTTCTTCTCCACATGCTCCTTTAGTTGTTCATAACTTTGTATTTCTATATTAAAAATTCTATTCAAGGCGCCTGAGTGGAAATCAGGTTTCTTTGTGCCAGGCAGACATCACATACATTGGTTGAAAGCTGCAATTTCCTAGATATCCAATAAAGCCACCTTATTACACATTAATGGTCTGAGCTTGTCATCTGTTGTGCAGAGTCTGGCATAATTGAAGTACCAGGCTTTTAAATTCCCATCAGTTGTCTCAGAGAACACAAGACTCACGCCTAGCTCATTATGAGTGCCATCACAGATGATATACAGATATTAATGAATGACCTGCCTGACATTAAGTCAAAGTTCCGCTGCAGAAATAGATTATTTGACTGCGATAGAAAGAATATGTGTTTAGAAGCAGTATTTAATTGCACTGTTTTGCCTCTCTGCTCTACTTTAAATTACAGCCCCTTCAAATGTTTTCAAAGAATAAATGAGAGCTCATAGTCTCCCTAAAAACAAAAACAACCTGATGTGTCCTTCATTTTTATTAATGCCGCCAATTGAAAGCATTTAGTGTCAGCTGTGTGTAAATGAGTGTGTTTTACAGGTACTTAATGAGCATATAAATGCTCTCTGACTATTTCTGTATGACTAGAGCTTGGATTACTCGCTGTCTGTTTGCCAAACTGAGATTTTGCAAAGGTTTATCAAAATGACGCGGCTTAAATAATTCAGACTAGTCAACAGCTATAAACTGTTTTTGTCCACACAAATCCACAGTGTTTCTCTGGATTTATTAGCAGCTTCTCATCTTTCTCCTCCTGGCAAATTGTAGATCTGTTTACTGCTGATAATCTTATCAAATTCAAATTTTACACATCACCCGTCCCTTCAAACCTTCTTCCCTTTGATTGATCGTCTGCGTGGTGTAATGAAAACTAATCCGTGCAATCAACCATCTTGTCTGCAGGGCTGAAGATCCGTGAGGTGATGATCAACGTGTCCCGTCAGCAGGTGGAGGACTTCCATGGTCCGGAGGATTACTGGTGTCTGTGTGTTGCCTGGAGTCACCTGGGAACATCCAAGAGCCGCAAGGCAACTGTCCGGATCGCATGTAAGCAACTCCCAGTAGTATTGTCACTGAGATGCCAGACTGACCTTACAGTCCCTGATAAGGTCATTCATCTAGAAGATTTATCATGAGGCATCTTTTTTTCATGTTCATGTATGTTTGAGGGAGGCAAGAAGGTCAAATGTGAAATGGAATTGTAATGTGCATGTTTTGGTGCTCCTTCATGCTGATGTATGTTGTAGTTGTTAATGCAGGTCATTATTCTGTTCCCCAGACCTAAGGAAGAACTTTGAGCAGGACCCCCAAGGCACCGAGGTGCCTCTGAATGGCATGATTGTGTTGCACTGTCGTCCCCCAGAGGGAGTGCCTGTGGCTGAGGTGAGGGCTTCTTTCACTTCAAACAAGTAACATTCTCTCATGGGTTGCCTGTAGCAGAACCGCCGTGTGGTTTACTAACAGTGTTTTCATGCAACGTGTGGATACTACAATCATAGTAACATCTACTTTTTTTTTTTTTTGCTCTATATAGAACATGTCAGAGCTCCAGTTAATGAGCTCAAGATGCCATTCCTTTAGTTTCTTTAGTTGCTTACTTCATTCAAGAAGAAATCATTCATATGCCTGGAGATATATCCATCCACACGCATCATTGTGTTCTCCGTTTGCTACGTTCTCTTGTAAAAGGATGCGGTGGTATGACTTATTTAGCTGTCATGTATTCATTTCACTGTTACTATCACTCTCTCTCTCCCTGTGTATGTGTGTGTGTGTGTTTGTGTGTGTGTGTCTGAAAAAGTGTGCCTGTCATCGCTGTTTTAATTTTTACTATGAATATAAAATGAGGCTGTAGCGGACAGTCCTGGTGAGTGGTGTGTGTGTGTTTGTTGTGCTGTCCTCTGATGTTGCGCGCCTTCATGTGGAGGCTCAGCAGGCAGATATGTCAATATCAAAGCCTGTGTGCCCAAGCATCTGAAACTCTGCATTTACTTAAAGGCGCAGTCCACAAGCTGAAACATAAACAAAATGACAGCCGTACCAATAATACAGAATGCAAGTTTGGGACCTGCTCACACAGTGACTGACAGGTCTGTCAATACACTGACTAATAGCCTATTGAGCTACTTACATTTCAATGCCTCTTCACCAGTCACAGCCACCAGCAGAGGCATGTTTCCAGGTTGTTTGAACATTCATTTGCCTGAAGGTTCCTTTCTCTGGAGCTCAGTCTATAAGAATCACCTTCTTCATTGGCATTCAGACCATCCATCCTGATGAGAGGTGGAGGGTCAAAGGTCAGGGATAGAGAACACATTTATGACCATAACTGAAAAATCCATGCGCTAGTTCTAATTTGAACACAAATGCTTCAACAGAAATTATAATAATAGCACAAAAGGCTGAGGTCGGGACATTTTATATCCAAAAGGTCAAAGGTCAACTGCCCTTTGAAATTCATTCATCGTCCGAACCTGCTTTATCTTCACTAGGGTCACGGGGTCGCTGGAGCCTATCCCTGCTACATAAGGGTAAAGGCGGAGTACACCCTGGACATGTCACCAGTTCATCACAGGGCTGATCATATAGAGACAAACAATCACTGTCACATTCACACCTACTGGCAATTTAGATGAACCCACCAACCTATCAGTGCATGTGTTTAGATGGTGGGAGGAAGCAGGAGTACCTGGAGAGAACCCACGCAGACATGGGGAGAACATGCAGACTCTACACAGAAAGGTCCCACCATCGACCAGTGTCCGAATCTTGCTGTGAGACATGAGTGCTATCCACTGCACCACCGTGTCGCCCCCTGTGAAATTAAGAACAAGAAGAAGTACTTTATTAAGTATTAACTAACTAATCAATTAACTGATCAAGATAAACATTAAACATAGACAAACATGGGAGTACAGATAGAGTTGAACGGACATGTCACCAGCTTAGCCAGCGCCTCGTTTATGCAGAATGAAAAAGAACAAACATAAGGGAATCGAGATGAGAAAAAAAAAAAGATAAATTTCACTCTATAGGTTAACTCTATAGGGTGTAATTTATGGAAAAAATAACACGCTTCTGCATAAAGCACAAAGACAAACAGTTAAAAAAGCACCCGTGGGTAGTGAGGGTGGGTAAAGGGATGTGACACGCCCATGTCCAGAGGTGGTGGGCCGCAGCCAATCAGGCGCAGCGCTCCCGAACCCCCCATCGACAGCATGTCTGGGAGGGGGAGGGGAAAGAAGCCCTCGAGGTTAAGAAAGGTGATTGTTGAGTTCGATCAGTCCTTGAACAGTTCGTGTGGTGTGTGTGTGTGTGTGTGTGTGTGTCCAGTCACCCCCCCCAGTCCAATAGTGTTTGGTGGTTATCAGTTCAGAGGAGAGACAGAGACAAACTTCTGTTTACCTTCCATCCAGAAGAAATAGAGAGGTTCTGTCCTTGGAGACAGAACACAATAAGCCAAAGAGAATCAAACATTTATGATAGCCCTGCCGCCACTTCATTTCTGTGCGGGTGGGGCCCCTTCTCACTCAGTTTAAAAAATCCCGAATTTGATCCAAATAGAGAGACTTCCAATTTAATTTTAAACCAGTGTATATTTTTAATATATTTTTTAATTCATTTATTTATGTACGAATATTGCTGTATAAAAAACACATGTATGTAAATATTAGAATTAGCAAAAATAATTTTTCATCTGACAGAAACAAGACATAAAACAGCCAACATTAATACAACACTCATTCACTATAAATTAAAAAAAAAAAAAAGTAAAATAAATGTAATGTTGATACAGACATCATCATTGGCCATCACTTATTGATTTGACTAGATTTGACAAACAGTTCAGGTTAAATACATATAAAATGCATTTGCGTGGTAAGTATATTATTATATATTATTTCAGGTATTTAAAACACTTTGTTGTTTGCTTCCTGTGTAAGCTGATCTGTGACCAGCACTGGACAGCTGCAGGTTGTTCAAAGCCGTGGGTGTATTGAATGTGTTTGAGAACAATAGCTGTTGTTAAAATAACATTTTATTTCTCTGATTCCCTCCTCTCTCTCTCCATTTCATCATCACCTCAATGATCTCACTCTCTGCGCCAACAGACTGTGAACAGCCCACAGTCTGATTCCACCACCGTGCACAGTCAAATAAGCAGCTGAGAACAACGTATGCCCATGCATTTCTGTAGGATGATCACATGACACACCGACGCTTGGTACTTGATCATGTGACTGTCTGGTGTCTCAGTAACTGACTGAGCAAAAAATAGTTTGTATGGAGTCATACTCTGAAAAATAGTTTTAAACTAACAGCAGAATATCTATATATATATATTTTTTTTCCTGAGCTATTGTGAATATTCTTTAACACTTGAACATAGTTATTAATTATCATTTAAATTAGTTCTTTTTAGAAATTGTTACCTTTTTGCTGATATCTAATCTGAAGAACTTTTGTGGTCATGAAATTGAATTTGCACTTCAATATAATGGCCTGGGTTTTGTTCTTGTTTCTGTATGTGTCATAAAAGCTGACACTCAGCTATGATAGTCTGGATGGTTTTATTGGAAATCTGTGGTTCACAGGAATGAATATGTGTTTAAAGGTAAAAAGTCTTGATTAAGCAACAGCTTCTGAATCTAAATGCATTTCTTCTTGCATTGATACTCCATTATTTCTGTAAATGTTATATTTAAACACAAATTAATACAATAATTTCGCTTTTAAGAAGAAAAATGGTAGTTAATCACAATTATTATGTATGATTAATTAGTTACTTTTTAATTGGTTAATACCCCTAATATGAAGACCTTTTACATAATGTATATGCAGACCTATTCTGAAAACAAATGTGGGATGTTTTCTAGCAACAAATATAATGGGTACAATATTTTTCAGTGACATAATATTGCATTTGCTTTTTGTTCCCATACAGTAAACATTTTGGTGTTTACGACAAAAAAAGCCACTAGAGGCTTAGAAAAAGAGACACTGGGTGTATGTTAATGCATTGTTAAATACAGACAGGAGTCAGTCTGTTGTCTCTAGTGTTAAAGTCTTTTGTTTTTTTTTACTCCTATCATCCACTGCAACCGATCTCTCCTGTAGGTTATAAAAATGTAGCATTTCATTCCCTTGTAAAAAAAAAAAAAAAAAAAAAAAAGAAAGAAAGAAAGTCGCCTCTGAACATAATCCAAGAGGCTTTGTTTGTCAGGACACTGTAATTGTGGAAGAAATAGGGTAGTATATGAGCAGAATTTATATGAGCCAAGGTTGGCTGAAACACAAAAGCCAAAGAAAAAGAATGTCCCAATATGTTTTGGCTGCAGAGTGTGAATATACTTGCATTTTATAAATCCCAGAGATTGTCTTTACTCATGCATGTTTTATTTATTTTTTTCTCTTGAAGATGACCATGGACCTGTAAAGCTCACAAAATGCACATAAAAGAGTGTGTTTGTGCGCTTGGAAGTGTGTATATGTGTATTCAACGTGTGTGATGAATGATTCAGCTCACACAAATGGAGCATTGGTGTACCACGAGTCTCCCCCATGCATTGTGGTCATCAAATAGGCAACTCCTCATGCATTCATTAATGTGACTCCGGCTAACAAAGAGAATGGTAATAGTAAATAATGCAGGGACAAATCCAGCTCCCTCTAGTATGACTTGCACCGAGGAAAAGTACTCTCATCTAGACTTGAGGGATGTGACTGTACTTTTTCTTTTTTCCTGACTGTAGGCATTGCTGTGAGGTTAAAGCCTTTTTTCTTGTAACCAACACTGTGAAATTTGACTCAGAAAGAAGCTGAAGCTCAGCTACAGTTTGAGTTTTAAGGAATTGAGGTCATGCTGCAGCGTGATCTGTTGAACTCTATTTGTATTCCGAGGCGTATTTATTTTGGTCATGCCGTTTATTTAAGTCTTTCATACTTCTCCGATCCTGATTGAAATTAATACGTGCGATGTTGAAGAAATGTAAAGTAAAAATTTTTGGGACTAACAATAAATGCACAGACGATTAGATGCAAATGAAATGAGTTCCAACTTTGCATGCTGTTTTAAGACAAATGCCGCGCAGCCGACTTTACAGCTTGAAATCCCCTTATGTCGCCGCTCTGCTCGTGTTCTCAGAGGCAACACTAACAGTAAGAGAGAGAGAGAGAGAGAGCGAAGAACTTTATCCGCATCTCGCTGTAACTAAGCCACCCGGGAGTTTTCTGGGCTGCTGTGGAGGATGTTAATGAAAATCAGAGAATGCCTTATTATCTGTCCCAGCAGTGATAGAGGCAATAATCTGTGTACACTGTAAGTCAAACCACAGAGGATGTATCATAGTAAAACCGCTTAAGTCTGCTCCAGTTTATTGGTGACAAGAGTCGAGATGGCCAAATGTATTCAGCTGAGTCCAACGTTTATGGACAGAAAAGGCAGTTTATGCTTTCAACATTAGAGCTGGAGTCAAATGGAGACTTACAGGTTATGTTGCAGAAATAAGAAAAAAAAAAAAAAAAACATGCAAAGTTATGTTCAAGTCACGCAAGGCAAGTTATTATTTATGTCATTTATGTCATTGTAATTGAATTAATGCTAACACTTTCACAGTAATATTGCAAATCAACAGAGGTGAAAATGAAGAAGAAAACTGCTATTAATTGAGAATGACAGCTTTTGTTTTTTGTTTTTTTTTGCTAAAACATGCATTGTTTCTTTGTTTAATTATGAATTTCTAACCTTTTGTTATCAGGTGCTGTTGTGCAATGCATATATTTTTTTCCCCCTGGAGCTATATAACATAATAACCTTACAGCGCCTCAACTTTATCAAGTCGTGGAAAGCAAATTTGCACATAAATGAACATGATAATTTGTGACGTTATCTTGAAGACAGGTGGGGAAACGCTACTGTTTTATGCATATGTAAAAGGGAGGTGAGGCATATATACAGCTGTGCTCATAAGTTTACATATACTGACAGAATGCATATCAGACAGTCTTGGTTGTTCCAACGTGACAATGATCTAAAACACAAAGTCCACCTGTCATTGGCTACAGCAGAAAAAAGTGAAGGTGAAGGCGTGGCCATCTCAGTCACCTG
>JAPSES010000081.1:7065030-7080672 GCA_029822895.1 Maxillicosta whitleyi | reverse complement strand
GATTTTTAATTTGTTAAATTTTAATTGTTTTGTGGTTTATTTTTTTGGGGGGGGGGGGTTAAAAAATGTTTAGCGATTTTTAAAAAAAGTGATACTATGGCTTTGAGCGTTATGCCAGGTGCAAGTGACCAGGAAATGATACAGTATTCAACGCTCAAAGACCCAGAACAGTGTTTCGGACCTCTTCCTCTCCTGTATGCATCCGGTTTTTCTATCATTTTCAGCATCAGTTATCTGATTTAGAAAAACTCAGAGTTTTATCTGGTTATTTCAAAGTCCAGATTTGACATTTTATTTGTCTGAGAATGGATCATTTCACTGAAACTAGAAGTAAAATGAGGTTTTTACTATGAACACTAAAGAAAGTCTGGGTTTAGAAGGAAGTTCAGGGTATTTATTTGTATTTAATTAACTGACCATGTACATGTGTCTAGAAAAAAAAGCTATAATTAACTAAACTAACAGCCAAACATCTATTTGCATAAATTATGGAGCCTCTGTCCAAATAAGACCAAAAGCTACATTGGTGCAATTAGAGATTCAGCAGTTTGTTTTTCAGCAATAGATGTGTTTGGTTTGTTTTTACTTAATTTACTTAGCTTTTTTAATTGTCTTTAACATTTTGCCTTTAGAGTTCTGAAGTATTCGTCACATTCTGACCATTAATAATCATTTTAACCCTCGAGTAACTTCATTCCTCAGGAATAAATATTGGCATTTATTGTGATTATTATTGTCAACAACTGACATGAATATTTTTATCATGGTAATATTTCAGATCAACAGGAATGGGACGTCGTACAGTCCGTAGGTGTGTTGTGTCCTAATATTTTTTTGTCCATATAGTGGATGTTGATTTAATACTTAGATGAGTATTTTCTCTGTATGTTTTTTTTTTTCTTTTTTCAGCAAACCCTCTGCTGATAAATTCATCCATGCAGCCTGACCTGACAGTGTCACGTACCTACACCAGCCCCATGTGCTTTCAGGACTCCATCGACAAAGAGCTGATGGCCGAGCGCTCACTTCTTGACCCCTTGCCCGATCTCCAGGTCAAAGGTCAGTGAAATCAGCTGCTCTGACAGCCTGTGTTTTTGGTGATGGACTGCTCTCTGAAAGGGAAGGGATTGCAGTATAGTGTTCAGTTCTGCTTTTGCAGTCGGCAGCATATGTCAACTGGATAGGGACTTTTTTTCTTTTTTTTTTCCTCATATGACAATAAGAAAGCTTTTATCTAAAGGAAAAATATCTCACTGAATTAAAGTGGAATTGCTCAGATGGGCAGCTCCGGTGTGAAACAGTTATAGTAATGATGCCATAATGTTGCTTGTTTCATTTTGTTGCTGCTGCAGTTAAATTTAATGCCATTTCCTTATCAACTCCCAGTGTCATGATCAGGACATAGGTTGGTTTACCAGCCACGAAATAATATCGCTTTCACTGTATCTCCAGGGGTGGCGGAAAGAGCAGAATACCACGTCATGTCCCACCCTCAGACATTTCCAAGGGGTTTGGCCCCTGACTATAGAGGCGTTGCAGTTGGGACGACACTAGGCAGAAGAGGCAAGAACCTGTTCACCCCACAAGTCTCACTGACTCTCAACAGGCCTCTCCACAAAGCTACAGCAGTGTTTGGGCATGCAGGAGGCAAGCTGGTGGTGCCTAACACAGGTGAGCCCTTGTGGGTTTATTTTTACGTGATATATTTCTTGTACTAGAGAAAAAAAAAACACTCAGTTTCACACCATCACTGACACGATAGCAAATCTTCTGCAGAGCGTCTGGTGTTGCATTTCGAACTTGTTTGACCTTGTCATTGTTGGTCTGCAACGAAAATGTGAAAATGTCATCGATCGACCCTGTAACATGAATAGGAATATATTATTTACTGAAGTGATGAACTTAGACAGCGCTGGCATTTTGAACCGACCAGTCCCTCCTGACAAGCCCAATCAGGATTTCTCACATTTTGTCATGTGTCTCTGAGCACTTTTTTTTTTTTTTTTTACAATGCTGTCTTTTCTAACAGTTTATTACGTCAGTCTCTTTAATAGCAAAGTAAATATCCACCCGTTTAAAGTACATACTGTATATATTACAAAGAAACTGTGACGTACTAAACCTGCAACACGCAGTTTATCGAGGCGCCTCTTTTGCATGGCCTACATTCATTGTCCTGTCCCCCGAGGGGTTTTATGTACTGCTGAGTGGATTGGCAGTAATTTTTTAGGATGTGTGTTGCATCCTAACATTTTGTGTATTGTGTGTGCGAGAGTGTTTACGCCTTAGAAAGCGACAGTCTCCGTGTGTGTGTTTGTGACAGGGAGACTGTTGGCAGCACTGATTCAGACCTTCGGGACTTGCTTCAGTCAACTTTTTCCGGGGCCACCACCTCCTCGACTGTCACCTTCCGTAAAGAGAGCTGACAGCCGAGCAGGTGTGTGTGCGTGTCACTTGTGTGTTGTTCAGGGTTTTTTTTGCATGTCGCCGTCTCTGCAGGTATTAGTCTGTTGGTGCCTCATGGGGGGATCGCAGAAGACACTACCTGGGAAATGTACATGATCATCAACCAGGAGGACAGCAGGTGAGGGACCCTGACTGAGGCGCTGCCGTCTGCTACATGGTCTGCTTTCTTTTAATCTTTCAACCTGTCGCACCTTGTCTCTCATCTCCGCTCCTGCCTCGTCGTCTCCTCCTCTGTCAGACCTTCGTGTAACACAAACATGCACGGATACAAAAAGAGCCTCTCAAACCAACCCGCTTACTGTACACAGGCACAGATGCAAATATTTTCTCCTCAGCGTGTGGTCCTTGCTCATCGTGCATACACTACGGTGGAGGACATGATGTGTCACAAATACACTGGCAGCTACAGACAGATTGCATTACTGCCTTAAGCAACTGTCTCAGCAGAGAAAGATACACTCCACACCTCCAATTGCTTGTTTTGTGTCTGTAGACATAACTCTGACAGTATCTCCTTCTGCCATGACTGGGTAAAGTGGTGAATATTGTGAACTTTGTAAAATCATCATGACAGGTATTATTGATTAAGTTTTCTGTTAGATAGAACGTGATATGCTACATTGTTCGATGACTATTGACTGCCAGCGGGAGTTTATTTCTATATCTTTGCCTTTGAGATACTCACAAACTTAATACCTACAGAAGAATGTCATCAAAGGGGGGAAAAAATACATGTAATGCTTCTGACTTATTTGCAATGAAGCCCTAAAAGCTATCTGACACCCAGAAGTCAATTTCAGATACATTAAAGCAGACAGTATCGACAGGTAACCATGTCTGTGCCCAACATGCTGGCAAGATATCATCCTCACAACAAAGCTAACATTGTAACATTCTCACTAAAAGTTCGATTAATATATCTGGGGGACAATCCAGAATGACATTTAGTGCGATCTGAAACGCATCTGTCACCTCCACCCAGCCATTAAGAGCTCAGGGTCATGTGGGTACAGATACAGATCACAGGTCACTTATAGTTTGTGGCTCAGAGCTCAGTTAGTGGGCAGCTTGCACACTTCCCTGCCTAAAGTCTCCCCAATTCAGCCAAGCCTCTGCCCTCCGGGCTCCTGCTTTGCTCTGATAAGCCTGATGCTGTTTACTTCTCCGGCTGTCGTTTTAGAAGCTGCAGGAGCCGTGCACCACTGAGCTGTCAGTCAAACCCTATCTTCTGACAGCTGCAGAGTCCAGGGGAGAAATTGAATCCTTTCTTCCCATTCAAACCTCGGCCATCTACATAAGACGATGCTTTCCTCAGCAAAGAATAGGAATCGATCAGCTCTGGCTTGGTTTCAGGTGTTCACAAGAGCTTCTGCACATCCTCTGGGCTTTACTAGGTTGTTTTGTGTGTGATCTTCTCCAGCTCAGCGGGTGACTGTGGGTAGGCCAAGGACAGACTTATGCAGTGTAACAAAAGATGCCTGATATGATGTGACTTGCACAACGTTGACTGAAGATTTTTTTAAGGCATACATTGCAGGGAGGCAACTGCATGTTTACTTCTCTGTAGTGTCAGTTATGTCTTCCTCAAACTAGGTTACTTAAAATCTGGTTGAGTTTATGTCATTCTCATGCACCATACAGCCTCTTCAACATCAGTGTTACTTCACATGTGCACTGAACTGACTGAACAACCCCCCCCCCAGTCTAATGGACAGTGCAAAACTCACCCTACCTCAGTGCAATAGTCACATCACATGGACCAGGTCATTCTGAATCTTACCTTTTATATATCCTATACTACCTGTATATATCCTCTGTGTTGTACGTATTTATCTGTAGTATAGACTTAGCTTTTGGTATATTTCAGCAGTTTTTGTAGTACTTTAGTAGTATATGTAATATTTTATCTTTTCTATCTATTATATTTTATCCAGTCCTTTTTGCACTTATTGTTTTTGCTGCTAAACAGATGTTCTTTTTTTTTTTTTTTTTTCGTTTGACAGTGATAATAAAGATCTATTCTATTCTGTTCTATTTCTTTTTATCCCTGTTGATACACATCAATAATCAACTTTGACCAGGGGCAATAATTACATACTGACTCAAGAATAAATCACTTGAATTCATCACTGAAAATACATTTTTAGATGAACATGACACATGAAGCCCAGAATGCAAATGACTGATTCTGAAGGTGGATTTTTGTGGGGAAAAAACAACAAAAACAAGTAAGACACAAAATTGTTATTCAATGCAGACAGAATATTTTATTATGTTTTATAACATGGGCTCGGGAGGATCTTTAAAAAGAGATGATTTTCACCCAAAAAGCAGCACCAGAGTCGATCATGTTGTGTATTTTGGCTCATTAGTGGAAGGATTTTTTATCAGATAACTGATA
Source organism: Maxillicosta whitleyi (assembly GCA_029822895.1). Taxonomy (NCBI): domain Eukaryota; kingdom Metazoa; phylum Chordata; class Actinopteri; order Perciformes; family Neosebastidae; genus Maxillicosta; species Maxillicosta whitleyi. Next base: position 7,075,805 of record JAPSES010000081.1, on the reverse strand, counting down.
TCCAAAGCACCAGTGAAATACAACCAGTCATAAGTGGGTGGTTGTCATATTTGGCTGAATTTTTTTATTTTTTATTTTTTTAAATCTTCAATTTATGTCATGGAATTAATTAGGTTTTATCCTACTAACTCTTAAATTTAAGAATATATGTATATTGCTGTAGAGTTTTTACTGAAAATTGATATTTTTTCACTAGTTTATTGCATTACTGACAAAAAATATCATATGGTGTGACATGAATTTGACATGTTTTACTAGTAATATACAAATGCACTTTTTGAAAAGTATCCTCAAAGTTTTTGGCACATTTTTATATTAATTTCTTAGCATTGACGCAATGGACCAAAACAAGGCCATGTCATGTCAACTACCCATATACGCATCTAAATTTCCCAATTTTTCTCCAGTAAAAACCCATCCAAGTGAGTTTAAATTTAAGGAAACTGTAATTTTAGAAAATCCAGTGTGCCCCCCATCTTCAGCCTGTTGGTGAAGTGGAAATGAATTAGATCAGATAATCAGATATTCATGGAATGATGTGGAAGTGTGCTCAAATACAGTGACATCATGCTGAATACTATTGTGTGGAAAAGTAAAAAAAATGTACAGTGTACGTAGACACATTTGACTGTGGCTGCACTAATAACCCCGAACTATTACAGCATCTATGTTGGAGGCACTACCCCGCAGTGATATTTCTTTGCTCTTGTAACCACATTCAGAGATGCTAAATAACCATCTTTAATCTTTGCTCACAGGCAATCTGGCTAATTACCATAGTCTCAGCAGCAGGTAACCTTGCTTTTCTCAGAGCCTGGGGCTGATTAGTGCAAAAGTGCAGCTGTAGGGCCGCAGTGCTGTCTGAATGTGAGATTTATTTTTAGACAGGTGATGGTAACCCGTTTTTAATGTTTTTCTGTTGATTTGTAACAGCAAAATTAAGAAAAAAAATCTCACAAAACATAGAAAATTGAGCTTTTAATTTTTTTTTTACTCCAGTTCAAAGATGATGTGTGTTATTGATTCAGTAAAGAAGACTTTCATGTTACTATCCTGTGTTACAAAGTCTAATTCTCATTTGAAAAGCTTAAACCTGCAAAATAATGTTAATTATGGATAAATATGACTAAAGCAAGGCAGTAATTAAAGAAATTGCTTAATCATTTTCATATGTTCGTATTAGTTTCAACTTTAGTTTTTCTCACTAAAAGTATTTTGATGCTAATACGTATGCTTACTAACAAATTTTGATCTGAGTAACTCTTTTTCATTTCATGGGTGTTTCCTGTTGGTGTATACACAGACACTTAACACATTTGTGATGCATCCCTACCTACATGTCAGGGTCTGCCTCTGCTGCAGTTATATTAATGATGTGTAGAAAATATCCATGCTGCTCCAGCAACAACAGCACCAATATCATGTCCTGTGTATGTGAGGTGTCCAGCCGGGGCAGCTGCATGACTGATGGTGGTCCCATCGATTGCTCTCAGTCTTCAGGGCTTCCAGCCAAGATTATGCCCCTGGCCAAGAGCAGCTTGGCCCAGCTAATCTGTCACCAGGCCGGCCAGAGCAGGCTTCATAAGCTCCATCGACCCACAAAGCTTACACGCTGTGTGCTAAAGCCTGTCCTCCCCAGCCCTACTGTCCATTAGTCTTGGTGCTTTAATCTTCCTCTATCTGTGTGTCTGTGTGTCAGCTAGTCAGGGATTGATTCATTATGAGTGTCCAAGGATTTGAGTTTACTTTATTTATAAGCTGGGGTCACACTCTGTCCTGTCTGCATGTTTTTAAGCAGTGATTTATCAGTTATATGTTGGGTTTTTTTTTTTTTCTTGATTAAAATGCAGCCAGGAAACCATTGACATCATAATTTATTGTCATTATTATTAATCATTGTATGTCATGTTAATGTAATCTGTGTTTGCAGTACTCTGTCTGATGATGGGTCAGAGATCTTCCTGAGTCCAGCCGTCACATATGGCCCACCGGGCCTGGACCTGTCCTGTCCCATTGCCATGACCGTAGCACATTGTGCTGAGGTTTCTGCTGATAACTGGACCATCCGGCTAAAGAGACACATGCAGGACAACAAGTGGGAGGTGAGCACACTTGTTATCATCAGCTTTTGTAACCCGGTCCAAATTTTGTGATGTATCGTTTTTCAAAAATGTTAACAAGTACAAACACACAACTTACACCAGAATATCAACATGATCTGATAAACTGCTCCCACTTACTTTGATGAAAATGTTCATCCTTCAGTGGAGTCATGCAAGCATCAAGCTGATTTCAGGGTTGCCAACTCAGATTCATCATTCTGCATAAAATACAAGCCTTCATGGCTCTACCTCATGCTGTCACAATTCCAAAAAATGTCATTGCCTTTCTTTTCCAGACTGCTGATAATGATTATAAAACATTGCACTTGATCATAAAAAAGAGGTATTGAATAATATTAAAGCACGGTTGTGTACATAGTATACATGGCTTCTGCTTTAATGCATCACTGGGTATTTCAGCCATTATGACTTAGACGGTGAAATGAGATTGTAAAACTTAGATTTATGTTACTCCTAGATTGTCAGCCAGTTTATTGGGCCACAAAACATAAATATTTAATCTTTATTGTAGACCAATTTTGTTTTTGTTTGGGATCAAATAACAGCAAGAGATCACTTTTTTCTGTCAAACTCAAATATAGAAATGATCTGTGGATAAAAGGAGGATACTGGAGGTAAACAGAGCATACATCTCTCCATATTTTACATCAAGGGTGTCAAACTCGTTTTAGTTCAGGAGTCACATTCAACCCAATAAGATCTGAAATGCGCCAAACCAGTAAAATAATAACACATATCCTACGAATAATGTCAGCTTCAAAACTTTGCCTGTTTTAGAGTAAAAAAAAAAAAAAAAAAGTTACATTATGACAATGTCACGTGTGGAACTAATATTATGGATCCAAAAGCGGAGTTGAAACAAAAAGCTCTTTATTGAGCAGTAAAACAAAACACTGAACACAATGGAGGATCAAGCAAGGTAAAGACAAGTCTGGAACATGGGAAAAATGGGAAAAATAAACCGACAAAGTAACTGAGGAAGGAGTGCACTTATATAGTGTGTGGTGAATGGGGGACGGGTGAGTGGAGAAGGAGAAAGAGGTGAGGTGAATTAACATAATGAACAGACGTGACAGACAATGTTTACATCTACAAATTCTACATGAAAAAAGTGAAAAACACAAACAACCATGAAAAAAAATTAATTTAGTAAGAAAAAGAAAGTGCAATTTCTTACAATATCATGCCTCAGCTTCTGATTTACACGTTTATTCCAATTTACAGATCACAAATACACAAAATATTTAGTAACAGGTAGAATATTGAAGACATTTGATATTGTTCATATTTTTGTGTGAAAGGATAGTTTGTATATGTAAACAGTTTCATGTAATTTTCCTTTTTCTGCTCTAAAACAGAGACAAATTTGTCATTATTTATTGGTCATTATGATAGTGTTTTACTGATCAGGGGCCTGTACTACGAACGTAATGTGTGTGTGTGTGTGTGTGTGTGTGTGTCTGTCTGTGTGTGTATGTGTGTGTGTGTGCGCGCCTTCCGAAGAGAGCCCCTCACAATTTGCACTCCAATATTGCACGGGTCATCTAGATATGCTGGCTTCGTCTCTAGAGGAAGTGTCGGGGGAGAGGTGGTGTTTAAAAAGGGGTGTGGTTAATCGGGAACCCAGGGTTAACCAAGATCATAACCTGAGACGAGCAGGTTTGGCGTGCAGCATAACTTGCCATGGCAACACACCCCGGTTTAAACCTATACACCTTTCGTAGTGTGGGTTAGTCAGGAAGTTACGCTGCACGTGATGAAGTTACTCTCGAAGTTACCCTGAGTAAGACAGGAAACCGGCTTCGTAGTACAGGCCCCTGATCCACTTGAGATCGAATCAGGCTGAGTGTTTCCCCTGAACTGAAATGATTATTAATGTTTTCAGTTTGTCTTTTGTATTTCACAAATTCATCCCACGGGCTGGATCGGACCCTTCTGACCCTTCCATTATTATTATTATTATTATTAGTAGTAGTAGTAGTAGTTGTAGTAGTAGTAGTAGTATAAGTAGTATTGTTGTTGATGATGATCTATGCTTTTGTGGTGTGTGAGGTTAATGAATGATTATTCAACTAATTTTTCAGTGTTTCTTGCTCGGTGTTGGTCTGGTGCAGTGGTTCTCAGTCTTTTTCTGTGGGACCCCCCCTTTGGAGGATAAAAAATCTCCACACTCACCTCCAACAACACTGTAACACTGGCGCCATTATAGCTTTTATTGAAACATCAAAATTGTAGCAATACTTTTTACTTTTCCTTGAATAATTTGTTGAGCAAATTAAAAACAACTTAGATTTTGAAAAAGTGCTTAGAGCTTGAACAATACAAATAAACTCAAGCAGGCTGCTCCCTGAGATAATATTTTTTTTAAATAAAAATAGGAAATGTGTAATTCTCTTACAGCTACTAATAAAGTTCCTTTTTTTTTTTTTTAGAACAACAAAGACATTTTGGTAACAAAGACAGACATTTGAACAAACAACTCAGAACATTAAAGTACAAATTGTGCAAAAACAGAAAAATGTCACATTTTTCTTTTCCAGTCCAATCCTTGTCCATCATCCAAACTCTTTGTTTCGTCTAGTGACAGATCACACATGCAGTAGATTTGTTTGTTGTTGTCCCTTAAATTAGTCCAGGGTGCTCCAACGCTAAAATATTAGCTCTGCCTGCTACATGTCTAACATGAAGAGAGAGAAAAAACACCCAGGAGTGATCTCATGCCCCCCCCCAGTTTCAGAAACACTGGTCTAGTGGGACATTCACTCTTACTTTCAGTGTTACTGCTCATGTCTTCATTATTATTATTTTCAGCAGCAACTGTGATTGTTTTTATGCCAAAAATAAAATAAAATAAAACCAAAATGAAGGAAGGAATAGCAGACAAATAATTTAAAATGCCAACAACTTCTCACGACAAGACTGTGTCAGAAGAACATCTGGCGTCGTCCCCACATTTACATTTATATTTAATAACATACTGAGTTCATGAGGAAAGTATGTGCTGTACAACGGCATTGTTGAATGTTCCACTGATGATATGATAATTCACCAAATCTAACTGAAACCAGTGAATGGGATAGTGGCAAATGGTTAACTGGAACATCATGGATTTGTCATATCAGATGATCCTTTGCACTGTGTTTATGTTTTTCTGTATTAAAAACATACACCTCATCGGTCAGCACTACTTGCATCACTGCTGAAAATAATCTCTAATAATTCCCTGTTGTGATATTAATTTACTTTAAAAAAAATCACACTACTCTGAAGGAAGGCGCTGTAAACAAACAGTCAAGAAAACACAATGAACAACATGTTAACTCCAGGCTACAGAAGGTCCCCTGTTTCATCAAAAATGTGTCAAAACATGCAAGTAGCTGCACTGCCCATAAATTTCAAAACAGACACTAGAGCTTCTGTTATTGAATCTGGTTTAATCAAGGTTTATGGAGAGGACGGTTTTCCCTTCAAGCCTGAAGTTGACCGCACTCACCGCTCCGTGCATTCCCCTGCCACCGTTAAATGTTCCACTGGGGGCCACGAATGCCCGCCTACATTTGTAGGAACTGATTTTAACCCATAAAAACCCAGAGCTACTTTTATGGCAGGTACAAAAGTGATTTTTTTCCCCCTCTATTTAGCCTTTCTTTACTGATTTATCACTGTTTATTATAATATTACCCTGTGCATTTTGCATTATTTAAGTGAAAATTAGGTATTTTCATTCACTGATCATGTAGGTGTTCATAAAAGTGCAAATGAAAGTTGAGGGTTATTATATTAGAAACAGAAAACGTTTCCACTACATGGTACTGGCTCTACTTGACTCGACTCAACTCTACTCTACTCGGTATTCCTGTGCTGCATTTCCACTTACACAGAATCAGTTCGACTCATTACTCCGATATGGTGCGTTACTTCCGTGTTGTCTGCGCTGAGAGTTGCTGAAAACTCGTTCGTTGCATATTTTCTCGTCTGAATTTTTACGTTTGCCACCAAAGACTGAATCTACGTGACCGTCTATGGTGTAGTTTTGTTCTGTCATCATGTGGATTCATGTTTCGCTATTCACTGTCTACTTCTGCATCTGATTTATGTAAATCGGTCACAGAGAAAACTGTCTGACCAATCAGTGTCTGCAGTGTTGAGGCGTCACGTTTTGGTGTCGGCCCCAACATTTTGGAACCTCGGCTGAGGCGGTACTAAAAAACTAGTATCGGGTCCCAGATTCCAGGTCCGTTTTCGTAATGGAAAAGCAAAAGAGCCGTGTAGAGCAGAGTACAGTAGAGCCGGTACCATGGACTGGAAATGCAGCAAAAGTGACTTTTACATCATAAACTGAACAAAATGAACATCCATGGGTTTTACCGGTGAATCAGTGTTATAGAAGATGACAGTGTTTCAGTGTTCGTCCAAATGGGTCATATCTGATGACCATGGAAAGATGACAAACTGTATTTTACAAGAATTATTTACATGTATCGATAGGATTAATGGATCAAAAGGTATTAAACACTTTAAATTGGTAGATGACTGATGGGGAATAAGTCCTTGTGAGAACCTGATCCATGCCTGCAGCAGAGTCCTCTAGTTTGACTGTACTCTTTCATAAAACCACCCTTTCAGAGACGCTTTTCAACCCTGCCCTTAAATGTGACAGTACTTCACATTTTCACAGACTCGTTCAGACATTTGACTTCAATCCAAACACCCTCTATCCATTTTCTTGTGCTTTTTCAGCAGACTAGACATTTCAAAGATGCTCTTTTAATGTTTAACTAACCTCATCAAAAAGCTGTATGGACCTCATTGAGGCAGAGCGTCCCCAGAGCCATGGAGTTTGCATGACCTTGGAGGGCCTGTGGCTCTCTCCCGGCCTGGTCCTTTCACTCCATGTGACATTTACACAGATGTAATTTGCCAGCAGACATGCTGCACAAAAGGGAGCTATCATACGACCCATCACGATGGGTGCTATATGCCTAGGAAAAGGAGAGAATAGAGGAGGGAGTCGGAGAAGAAGAAAAAGTCAGACAGATGGGTTCAGGAAAAGAGGAAGAGATGTTCTGCGAGAAAATGCAACAATGTGACCCATCTCTGTCACTGTGAAATAATGAGCCCTTTATCTCAGGAAGGATGCTTACTCAAAACCTAATCTCTTGAATTAGCGCTATAAAAGGAGATGGAGGTCTCTCTGCCGCCCTCTCTCTCTCTCCTTCCTTTTCTCTCCTCTCTTTCGCTCCATCTGCCTCTCAGTGCCATTCCCATTAAAGCGTGCACTTTTGTACCGCTAGAGTTTGACTCCATCATTTCTCCCTGGCTGCCTGGCGGGGATGAGCTATGTCATGGAGATCCCTCATGTCTGCAGCGCTAATGGAGCAGGTTTAGGAAGCTGTGGTCCACTAAATTACCCTGGAATGCTTTATATGCCTTAGCTGGGCCATATGCAGAGGAGACCCTTGGGTCACAGTCATGTTTCAAAGGTGATTTAGGAAGGATTGAGCACAGGATGAAGAGCAATTGGCCGTCAGATACAATTGCACCCTGCTAATCTGTTTTGTCAGGAATACTGTATCCCCATCTGTTTAGAGAGATGTGTCATTATTTATTTGGCTCTTATTCAGTGTTAAAATATTACAGATCCTGGTACTTTCCATTTCACTGTTCACACTGTCTTTTGTGCTACAACCATAACAATTTTTATGATATCCAACTCATTTGTGTAACTTGAACATATGTTGAATGTACATATCATCATTAACTGTTGCCTGATAAATCAAAGAGCTGCTTCATGATTCTTTCACACTCATCAAACATATTCTTGGCAATAATTGAAATGTCAGTGATAATGAAACCGTACACTCACGTCCACACTGTCAGATGCTGAATCATCAAAATTTAACATCCAAATTTATGAGCAGGACAGCCCTTCAGAGAGAGCATGTGCATAGAATTCATTTGCAAGCTGAAAAGGAGTATTAATAATTGAAAATGTGCAATGTATCCTTCCCTTTGAAGGAAGTGATGTCCGTGGACGAGGAGAGCACTTCCTGCTACTGTCTCCTGGCGGCTCAGCGGTGTCATGTGCTGTTGGAGCAGCCAGGTCGCTACGCCCTGGTGGGGGAGCTGCTGAACCAGGAGGCTGCAAAGCGACTGAGACTGGCTGTGTTCGGCAGTCCAGATCCCAGCAACTCTCTGGGCTTCACCCTCAGGGTCTACTGTGTGGACGACACACCCCATGCATTTCAGGTAAAAGAAAACTCACTGCAGGTGTCCTAACAGTACTTTCCGTGCTATGGTATACAATGCAGTAAAGTGACTTTAAATGCAAGTTGTGGTTGCTGTAGCTGACGGACCTGCAGAGAAGAATTGCTATTTGAATTTTGTTGTGCTCCGCTGAAGATCTGCCTGTTCGTTAACGTTGCCACTGGGAGATGCTTGATGACTATGAGACAAAGAGGGACTTTTAATTACAAAGACAACAGATGCTCCAAGGTTGCTTTCTTGCCCTTTTTTTTGTGTAATTTAATTTGCTCTCTGTTAATTAAATGTGTTTCAGCATTGCATTCCATGTGACGAATATGTGAACACTTTCAAATGAGACACTTTCTCAGATGCAACGCTAAGCTAATCAGGGTTATACTGTGTGGAAAGTTTGCCCTTCTCCTCTGTGATTGTGCTCGATAAAAAACATAAAGCACTGCTTTTAATTCAAGGATAATGCAGCCAGAAAACACTTTTCGCAAGAGTATATACACACCCACATCCTTGCTTAAATAGTAATCTTGCGGACAGTCATCCTGTATAGCCGATATTGCCTTCGGAGCAGTCGTCCTGTGCGCTTAAGGTTTCACTCAAGAGGCAGAATTGCATCTGAACAAAGAAAAATTGGATGTAGGTGCCAAGAGCCAATTCATTCCGCCTCTCCATCAGTCAGACATTGTTATTTGTTCATTTGTTCTTTTTTTTTGTTGGCTTTTGTTTGTGGTTCATACGACAATTAATTTCCCCTGTGAGTTTGAAGCAGGAATCGATCAGGTTGAAGACAGCCTGTGTGCTTTGCATTTCCCCTCTCTGCACTGTGTGACTGAGAGGGTAAGCACCATGGGCACAGGACTCACACCCATCCCTCCTGTACGCTTCAAATGCAATCAATCTAAATGCAAGAGTGCAACAGACACCACAGTGTATAGGAACGCAGGCACACATACTGCATTACTGTTATTTAATAGATCTGAAAAAACTATAGTATCACAAAGTGAGAAGTGGCAAACCCGATATGTCACAAGAAAATATGCTGACAAAAGACTTGCATAATCTGTTTATATTTTCCATATATCTTGTCTCTGTTTACAACCCAGTGTGTTTGACTAACAAATCGCACTATTCTCTTAATCAGATTTTTAGCCTGCAATGTCATTTATCACCTGTGTATTCTGTCACTTTGATCCATTTTGGTTCCTTGTTGTCAGCATCCACAGGGTGCCTGAAGAGAGGGAGGGCACTACTAAAATTTTTAGGTTTTACAGTCAGTGATGCTGTTTGAAAGATCGGAAATTCACTTTGCATTACATTACCAGCAGTCCCGCGGAAGCTGAAGAGATTTTGTGCAAATATTTCACATTTTCTGTAATACGTCTGGACCAATCAGCAACTGTACTAAATAAGAGGATCTTATTACTTTTTTAAAATTCTTTTATATTCTATACTTTACATTTTCTGTGCAAAAACACTTATTTGACAACACCTGTATAGAGTCTCAATCATCACTTCTGACCCTCTGTCAGCATGTAGTGGTGTATTTACCTATAAGGACCCTTTTCACTGCCTCTGTTTTCTATTTTCCTCCTGTTTTGCTGCGTTGACCTACTGTCCGTACACGCTACCCAATGGAGAACAATGTAAAAAACAAAGATGTAGGGGCAACCTCTTCTATCTTTGTATGCCACTTACAGAGCGGGTGTTTTGAAACCAATGTGACGCGATAAAATTTCCAAACTCAAGGTTCTTCATTCAAAATGTTTACTGATGAACTTGTTAGAATTTTTTTTTTTAATTACAATATCAGTAATCAAACTCTTCCTGGTCATAATTGATGGTGGTCGATCTGAAAAAACCTTCTTCAAATGAGAAATTGTGCCATATATTGCACAGTTCCATTGTCCTCCACCTAGTGTTGTAAAAAACAAATGCACTGGAACTAAGTAATAGTCCCAGCTACATGCAATATGAATGTACATATTTAACCCTTTCATGCATAATGCTCACTACAGTGGGCAGTTATTCTGCAGCTCTTACATATTCATGGGTTTTGTTGTTTTAGTTGCATATCAGATAACACAGCCTTATGCACCATCCCATATTACAGTAACTTTGCTGTTCTTGATTAACCTGATCTGCAGTAACATGTTGAGTGTAAATTAAATGCTGATTGTTATTAGATTGTTTTTTTGTTTTTTTTTTTTAAACAAAATGTTTGGGTTTTTTTGCATATTATCTTCATGAAATGAGTAATAACTAGAAAAATACTCAGAGAGCGCAAACCTCCGCCAAGCAGCACACTTCCCCTATATATTGTGACTGACACCCCGCAATATTACTCCCACATTTGTTTTTTTTTATCTATTTTATTAGATTCTTGACACTGGAAAC
>JAPSES010000081.1:7019078-7038818 GCA_029822895.1 Maxillicosta whitleyi | reverse complement strand
CATTCCCCCCTCTCTAATCCCCCCCAACACACACACACACCCCTTCAGATTGCTTGAGTGTACGTGCCTGGCTGTCCAGTAAACTTCCTGTCTAGTTGTACACAGATATGCTGATTATTAGTGGCATCAGTCGGCTTCTGAGAATTGTCATGCCCATGCAAATGTACTCTAGATTTTAATCTGTGTTTGCTTACTGTATGTCTGGGTGTTGGTTCACACAGGAAATATCCCCCCGCTGTCTCTGTGGACGACACAGAGGGCAGGACTGACATTAGGGACAAGTGGAAGCCAAAGTGTGTCACAGGGGACTGACTAGTGGTCAACAAATCAACCGCTCTGGGGTCTCGGACTCTAGAAAACGCTGTGCTGCAGCTTATTGCCTCCCTGCATAATGACCATGTGAACTGCTGTGATCATGCCTGTGGCTTTGAGAAGCTACATGGTCTCAAAATGATGCAACACAGTGCAACCAACTCACTGTCATATACCAGGTGGATGTCTGTCTTTGTATGTCTGCCTGTACTTGTTTCAGAAAGGGACCTAGCTCATGCTGTTTTATCATTGGCAGGTTGATCATTTCTTAGTACTTTGCTGTTATTGTTGTTAGGATGAATGACTCCCATTTTAAAGGCCTGCTGACTCACAAAGGGTGTGCCACCTGTACAGGTGTTGCCTGTTCATGTAATGCATACCAAAAGAGGAAAGTAATAGCTTACTGATATAAGTCAAGATAATGTCCAGTGTTGTATCATGTATCACCAAGTAAACAAATAGCAGTCACACAGATTTATTTTGATTTGATATGATTTATAGGCAAATAACAGCTACTTAGTGTAAATAAGAATGTTTGAATTCCTGAGTTGCACAGTCACAGCTCTAGCGTGTGTACAAAAGTCATCTGATAGGTCAAATCACATGAGTTTTCTCTTAAGACATTTCCCTGTGTGGGGTCACTGCCTGCCTGAGACTACAGAACTATTGCAAGCTTTTTCAACACTTTTCCCTCTTTACCTCTTCTAGATATATTTTTGGTGGAAAAGGTGGTTCTTCCAAAAGGGCATGTCAGACATGTTTGAAATGGAAATAAAAGCCCATGGTAGCTGTTAGTAACCTGCCACCAGTTTTGAGGTGAATAAAAACATGACGTTAAAGAAACCCTGATAGTACTTTCAGTCTCAGCCGTGGGCTTTCCAGACTTGACAGCTCAGAGAGGTGGCACTGGAGTCACGGTACGGTGGATGTTGAGGTAGTTCACCACCTCACAGTACATAACATTACTCAAAATCACAGTTGTATCAGTGTTATATCTCCTTACTTCCTGCTTTTCTTGAAGAATGAACAGATGAAAAGTGTTCAGTCTTAGAACAAACTCAACCTTTGTCCAGAGAATGGACTGGTGTTTACAAAGACATAAATCCTACATAAACTCCAGCCTGATGGTCACTTAGGTCCTTGTTGATCTGCTACACAAGCCACATATTCTACATTTTTTGCTGTGATGTGTTTACAGTGAAAGCTATAAACTGCCTGTGCTTCACTGCCGTTTTTTTCCTTTTACACAAAGACAAGCTTTAATGGAGCTAATGTGATTGTCTCTAGAGCGAGGTGATGGATTCCTGCGCATACTTTAATCTATTAGTCATCCCCTCTCACTCGTTTTCATTCTTTCTCGGCTCCCTCTGAGTTGTCTTGTGAGTTGCCGTGCTGCTTCACAGTGAAGGGCTTAATCAGAATTTGAAAAGGCTAAGGTCAATAGCGATCCTAAACACACGTCTGGGCTCTCTGTTTGTGACTGGCATTCGAAGTGCGTGTCTTCCCTCCTCCCCTCAATAACATGCTCTATGACTCATTTGTCGTACATGTGAATTCTGCAGCCAACCAGCCCTTAGAAACCACTGAGACCACCTCAGCCTCACAACACAAACAAATTGGAAAATGTGTGTCACATTGCACCTGTCAACAGCATGAACTCTTTTTTTTTTACCATCTGAAAAAAAAGCACCTCTTTGTGCGGTCAACATTTACGTCACAAGATGTTTTTCTCTCTCCCCCCCCTTTGATATGAAGGTGAATGTCACCTAACCTGCTTGTGACAGTGTCATACTTCTCTAATCAGTGAGGCATACCTCCTAAGGAAACTCAAGAATTTGTGTCGCGGAGCTGCAGCTTCCCTGAGTTATAAATATCCATTCTAGCGGATATGTTGTGGGTCTAATCGGGTGCTGGGCCTGCTCTTAGGCAGGCTGCTGTGGAGGGAACAGTTTGGAGCTGAACCCTGCATGAAGCCTCTGTATTGTCTCGAGCTTCCTGTGCTCCCTGAGAGGAGGGGGCAGCCGCTTTTCACACGCTCCCACTCGTGCTGTGTGTGTACTTGTGTACTCTTTTGTATGCGTATGTCTGCTCATATTCTTCAGCGTGTGTGCGTGCAGTTTTTATGCTTCGACGTGATGGTTTTCACACCACAACTGGCTGAAATTGATATCGGGGGCATTGTCTTTATATCAGATTCAGTCAGCTTTGTAATGTTGAATTGCTTTTAGTTACAGTGTGTAAAGTGTCAGACTGACTTGTAATTGTCTTCATCGTCTAGCACAAAATGTCAGTGCACATTAAATCACTTAAGGAAGGCTGTGGACCTCCTGCTGTCTGCAGACAATACTGAGATTAGAATTACAATTAAACGCTTACACTAAGATTAACTGCAATTATATGATTAAACTGGAAGCATGTCTCAGTTTTGAGTTGTCTGAATCATGTTAAAATGGAAATCTCAATAGTTATATGAATGAAGTTAATATAGAATTTGTTATATATGCGTATGTGTGCATCAGGACACTTCAGGCTAGATTCTGAGCAGTCAAGTTACAACAACAAAAACAACAATACATGGTTATTAAGTGGAATGATGTATGATACTGTAATGTTATCATAACCAATATACTCTACTGTTATAATTAAGCAAAACACAAACAATACAGACTGTACTTGTTGTATTCCAAAAACAGAATGATCATGGAAGATTTGATTTCCAAACTGATCCTATGTCAAATGCTCTGCTAAGTAGTGGCAGCTGTAACGCAGATGCTGTCACCTCTTCTGTTATGAGATAGTGGGGGAGGGTCTGTCTCTTTCTTGTGGTTGTGGTGTGACTGTAATGTATAATAGACATTGAACTGCGGTTAGGTCAGAGGGATACGTATGTATCTGACATTTAAACTTGAGAAAGGTTTTCATATTTTGTCACTGATGAAGCACGTCATGGCAGCAGCTGTGTCAAAACATATGTGTTCCATCCTACACAGTCCCACATGTTTTTGTACTTAAATATTATCAGGGTAAAGTTGCCAAATTGTTCAGTATGACACGGAAATAAAGCGGTCAGGGGTGGATGATATAGCAGTGACATTAACCGATAGAGACCCAAACAGCCATGAGCGACAGAAACCGTCTATAGATGTGAACTGTTTAATAACTGTTGATCCACTAATCCTGTCTATACATGTAAATAATTGGTGTAAAATCCAGTTTGTCATCTTTTCATGGCGCATTTGGACATCAAGTTAGCAATATGTTTGCAATTGTTGCTTCACTTTTCTCTGTTTTCATATAATTAACTTTGAATTTACTCTGAGTTTTCATGAACATCAACATGGTCTGTGAATTAAATATAGGAAAATACAAGAATGACACCAAAAATACAAAATACAGAGGTTTTTTTTTTTTTTTTAATGGTAAAAATCAGTTAATAAAGGTAGAAACAGTGTGAAAAAAAATATGGATATGGATTAATGTGGAAATGTACACATTGTGTCATTAAATTCATTTGCATCTGTAGCATAATGCTAGGCTAGCAACTCCATTAATGTCTATTGATAACAGTTATATAATAATAATTTAAATAAATATAAAATGGTTTGATTATTCTTTTTTGACATTTAGAAGTTTGTCAAATGTTTTTGTTGCTATCGAGGACATACAATCGTGACAACTCAAGAGGAGTTCAGATCGTCTTCTGATGTCTTCAACAACAGAAGAATCAACGAGAGAAAGTCTGACAGAAATTACAGCTGTCACAGATGATGAGCTTAAACAGATTGTGTGAAAACTGATGTCAGACAAAATGATAACTATGAGCTGCTGGTAGCTGCTCACTTGCTGGCTTTACATCATTCAGTAGCAAAGTTCAATGAACTGTAAAATATTTCACTCTTTAGGTGAGAAAAGTGTGATTATCTTCCCAAAAATGACAATAATATCTTTTATCCATATTGGCCTTGGTTAATAATTGGGTTTACTTTATTTGCTGTTTAACTTTGAGCTGCAGACGGTCCATAATCTGAGATGAACAACACGGTTATTTTAGACTAGAGGTTAACTAATAATAATATAATAATAATATAATAAAAACCAAAGCTGGAAAAAGTTAATATTGGTGCATATTACAGAATTAAAATGACACTAGTTGGTATAATTTAGATACGATTCAAATAGTTGATGCAGTGTTAGTTAAAATATGTGAATGCAATATTCTGGGCAGTGATCTATGATAAGCGGTTGGATGGTAATTCTTCATTTATAACATTCTCAGGGTTACAGTATTTTTACTCTATAGTCTAAACTTCTCAAGGATTCTTTCCCTCCCTGATAAATTGTTCCAGAGTATAGACATACAATATTCTATCACAAATGGCCTACAAATAGAACTGGCTAATAAGTAAAGCATGATATGGAGAGTCAGGTCCTGCTCCGGATACAGGAATGTAATGAGGTACATCGTGTCTTTCCTTATCAGTTGGCTATGATTGAAATCATATGTTCAATATGAAATAAAGAATCTGCCTCCATTTTACGTTCAGTGTGTGCTTGTTGTTGTGTGTCTGTACAATAGTTAAACACATGTGTTTTCTGCGCACTTCGATAATGGAGTTCACTGTAATTCCCTAAAGGATATAAAGTGATCACAACACTCTAAATGGCCCATTGATAACCTAGGTCAACTGAAAGGATGTCCTGTCATTTAGTCACAAATGCATTCTCTTGTACACCCCATGTGTAGAGTTTGTGCCAAGGCAATTTGGAAGAACCCGGGATCTGTAGAGGAAGAGGAGGGGAGCTACTGTTGTCAGATAAACAGAAAGTCCCTCATTATTTTATTGTAACATTTATTAGTTTAACTTTCTTAGCTATCATACATACAGCCTGAAAGCAAGACAATAGGACACTGTTGTACCAATAATTTGTATCCAAACCCGCTCATTGTAAAGAGGATAGAGAAGACTGAAGTGGACTGAGCCACTTCAGTCTGAGTTGGAGCATTTCCAGGGATTGTGGGTTTGGAGGGCTTTCTACACTGAGGTTACGGTCACTCCAGTCTTCCTCTTTGCTTGGTTATGGAGGTAAAACTAAGCCACAATGTGGCTGCCCATAGTGTTTATACACTTCATGTATGCCTGCCACTTCAACAGCCCTCGGATGTTAGTGTGGACACACTGCGTTGATGACTTTGTTCGTTTCCCTTCTGTGTTTACTGTTTAGCTGAGTTTGAGAACTGCCACAGCACGACTGCCTCTGACTTTCTGAACTGTTTACAACAAAACTAAAAGCAGCACAGAGATTGATTGTGAGATTGTTTGTGATTCTCACATTAGCGAATGGAAAAGTGATTATCTGCTAGTGTCAGATAGAAAAGTGACCCCCATGGAAAAGCGACTCACGGGTCAGAATTCTGTATGACCCTAGTCTGACTGCAGTCAATCAGTACACAAGCTTAGAGTAATGTTTTTTTTGTTTTTTTACACTGTACTGTTCTATTTGTATTATTTTGTTGGATTTCATTGGTTGCAGCCTTTTCACAGCTCAACAAAGCTGACCTTCCAGAGAGTGCAGCTGCACCTGAGAGTGTTTTAAATCGCAAATCCTGAACAAAGACAAAGACAGGAAATGATGTCACTTCAGTGCTTTCTATGTATCTTCACTTCAAATGAGACACCTGAAGTTCTATTCTGATTGGTCTCTGTAATTATCAACCATTCACTGCTGCTGACAGTGACTTTTAACACA
The DNA here is from genome assembly GCA_029822895.1 of Maxillicosta whitleyi. NCBI lineage: Eukaryota > Metazoa > Chordata > Actinopteri > Perciformes > Neosebastidae > Maxillicosta > Maxillicosta whitleyi. The sequence goes on along the minus strand of JAPSES010000081.1, from coordinate 7,032,758 downwards.
GATGCACATTCTTTGCGATGTTTTTTTTTTTTTTTTTTAACTTCTGCATAAGTACTGGTCATTCTTTCCCATTTGTCTATTTCTTTCTTTCCACTGCTTTGCACATGTGCTTACACACAGATTTTTCTCTCTTGCCTTTTCACACGGCCTTCTGCATATTCTTTTCCCAATTCCATGTCTCTTAATATCCCCCACCCTGCAGTCATACACATAGTGTATTCAAGTCTAAGACTCACCCTGTGTCATGCAAGCTGTTAGTCCCCCCCCCTCCTCATTTTATCTCCCTCCCCTTTCCGTCTCTCTTCTGCCTCCCCCCCTCCACAGAATGTTTGGATAGATCTAAATGGTGTGATTGTGACTGCTCTGCCGGCCGTCTGCCCCTCCACGTCTGCCTCTCAGCGTCTTTGGAAAGTCTGACGTGAGCAGAGGGAGAGGAAGAAGGGAAAAGGCAGAGGAGAGGGGAAAGTTCTTTTGAACAACAAGGCATGGCGGACCTCCAGAGAGCCAAGTGTAGCGTCAGGAGTCGGCCTCAGCTCCAGCCTGTCCCTCTTCCCCTCACTGTCTATGTGCTCTCAACTCTTTCTTCCTCCCATTCTCCCACACTCGTCGTTTTAGACGAGCAATTCCCATTAGAGCGTCCCACCTTCATCTCGCTGTCTTCAATTTCTCGTTTTTAAATCCCTCGCCTTCTCCTCCCTAACCTGTTCTATTCTCTCCTGGTCTGGTACGGTGGGAGGTGGGGTGGGTGTATGGGAGACAAAACCTCCAAATCTAGGCCTCTCATTTACCCAGGAGGTGTCGCGTTGCGTTTGAGGCGCTTCATAGCGGTGTCGCATGTCGCAGCATTCAAAGAGCCGGGGTTTAAGAATGTGGGTCATTTGAAGTAGAGGCACTAAAGTGTGTTGTTTGCCAGTGAATAGGGCCTTCTCACATTGACACGGTGAAAAGCGTGTGAATAAACACCAGCGCCTGGGGGCCACACTAAAGTGTTCGGCTGTATTCTTCTCTGTACCCCACCTATACAAGCCTGTTATTATCTAGCACATGAATGGATTACTGGAATCACATTTGATATGTGACCGTGCGGGCGTTGATAAGGTATCTTAGCTACACAGTGAAGGAAACAGATTCTGTGCTTTTTAATCCTCCCCTACATGAAAACCAGATCATGGTGTAATTAAGTTAGACTGCCTGTTGCACTGCATGCAGTTAGTGTACAGCTCTGCATCCTACACACACAGGGTTGTTTGCCTCTAGTTCTGACTGGTTGGATGGCTACCCTAATTGCTTTCCCACAGCAGATGTTCAGATCAGATGGTTCAAATTAAGTCATAGATTGCTCACACAAGGTTTCCTATGAAGATAGACTCTTCTCTTTACTGTCCTGCATCTAATGACTTGGAGTGGGCGAGTCTTTATGCTGTGAATAAAGAAAAATAATGTATACTTTCTCTTCCCCTCTCCCTCTCCCTCTCCCTCCCTCTTTGCCTGACTTTTATGATACAGGTGTTGGTGACAGTGCTCTCCATGAGGCTCATATGTCACGCAGCAGAACTTAGTCTGGCATCTCAGTGGTCCAGCGATGAATTCCGAAATCTCACACTGACGCGGCATAGAACCTGTGTGGAGAATGAGCAGTATCTTCACCAGGGCCTCTGCTGCCTCAATTGCCGAGCTGGTAAGGACAATCACATTAATTAGATCTAACGGCTTCAGTTGTTATCAGTCAAATTAGCAGTGTGAGCCTGTAGTAAAACTCCTGCTCCAACAAATGGGAACTTTCAACATAAAACTCTCACTGATCAATAATGGGTTGTGTTTCCCTTATCCGATAAATTAAAACACACAATCCTCCAAAATTAACATTGACACTGCCATAATATGTGAATAAGTCTAATGTCATATCCACAACCTTAACTGTTTGGCACAAGAGTCTTGCAGATGTGCTCTGCCCAGTCTGGAAAGAACGTATCACTGCAAATTACTCCACTGTAGCCGAAGCCCAAAGTAAAGTGAAAAGCACAGGATATTAAGTGGACTTTATTTTCAAGGAGAAAGGAATTCAACCTTTTGTAATTCAATATTTGAAGAATTTGGAACACATTTTTGTAGCTCAGCATATTTTTCTTAAGATGCAGTTAATGCATTTTCCTTCAATTAGGTAATTTTGTCTGAAATGTTAGAAAGCATTTACATGCTTTGATCCATTCGTTCACTTTAATGACGGTTTATCATTCATCTCAAGGACAGTTTGTCTGTATTAGGTTTTTATTAAACCCACTCATCTTTTGAAATGGGTGCAAAATAATAATGTGAATTAAGACCCACACTTCGACACTTAGCAGGACTTGGAAATAAAAGTCAAACCTGTTGCTCTGATCATTGCCAGTGTGTAAATTCACACAATTATGGGTAACTAAGACTGATGGAGTACCAGTGTATGAAACTAGGATGTTTTTTCTTTGTTTTTACATCTTCTCTTCATTCAAGTCTCCGTCTCCTTTTTTTTTGCCAGTTGCTAAATTAATACCATAAACTTTAAAACCACCCCAACCATTTAATAGTGAGAAATGTTGTCATGTTTGCCTGTTTTCAGTTGTTTGTTTAATTTTACATAAACACTCGCTAAATTGTATCCATGCTAAACTAAGCATGCTAAACAGTAACTGAATGCTTCTGAGTTCATCCAAATGTGTCTTTACCCTCACTTGCATTTTCCCATTGGCTTCTGCATTCTGCAAACACATGAGAATCAAGTGGTTTTATTCATGGCATGCGTGAACCAAGTATGAAAACGACAAGCATGGCATACAACCAGCGAAGGAGGTCGAATTACTGCGTCTTTGACTGAATTGGTTCCTCTTTTTCTTCTGCTCCACATGAAATGTCACCTCCTGGAAAAAGAGACATTTTTTAATGGTGAACTCATGTCCTAGAAGTGAAGAAAAATCTAAAAGTCCTACCCTCTGTGCTTCAAATTGCCCATCGGTCTCCAGTCAAAAAGCACATAATACTGTCAGATATCTCTGTGTTGTTTAGGCAATAAATACTTATTTATGGGGCTAAGAACTCGAATAACCTGTATTTTGTGCATGTGGTACCTGAGTCTGATAGTTTTTCCCATTTATTTTTAGGAACATTTGTGCAAAAAGCCTGTGAAAGAGACCAGGAGCAGGGAACTTGTCTTCCTTGTGAGCATGGACAGACTTACACAGAGCACTCAAATGGGATGAACCGCTGTTTGCCGTGCACCCACTGCCGCTCAGGTAAGGCCAGTTTAGTTAGCCCCCATGCCTGTGGGAAGAAAAAAACTTTTTTTTTTTCTTACAGCCATGGTTTTTTACTTTTGTCTGATCACAGGGTGCTTCCACGGGTCTTGAAAATCTGAAAAAGTATGGAATTTTTTTCAAGCACTGTTTTCCAGACTTTGAAAAGTGTGGAATTTTGTGTGGAAAGTCTTAATAAAGTACAGAAAATAGTTTCTGTCATAGTTGAATTTTAGAGTACACTCAAAGAGACATAGCCTAGTCTTTGAGATAAGAAATATATGATGAAAGCATATAAAACACTTGATATGGTTCGTCTAACTGGTCGGTGCTGGAATGATTCTAGTGAAACTTTTTTTTTGGGTTATGGTTTCATATATTTTGAAAACGTTTCTCTTGGTAAAACATAATTTACTGCGATTATGCATCCATTCATTTATTAAAATTAACTTTTCTCCTGCACACAACATGGTATTCTTTCAACCAAAAAAGTAGGCACGCAAGTATAACAGTACAAAAAGTCAAGGTCTAGTGGAGAAAAAAAGCAGTTTTGTAAAAAGTCTGGAATTTTTATTTAGATAAAGATCAAGTACCCTGTATCATTCATGTTCTGAATGCGCTATTAAGATTCACTGTAGCCCCTACATTGTGGATCTATTATTATTCAGCTACCATTCAGGGCTAGCATAGGTTAATCCCCTGTTTATCCATTTTAGTAAACCCACAATGAACTGAATACCAGGTTGTTAGAAAAAAGAGCAAAAGCAAATAATAGCCTAACTGAATTGCCCTTTAATTCAATCTATTGCTTTTAAAATTACATCAATATAGGGGTGTTCTGTAATCCAGTTTGCCAAAGATACATTGTTTAGGAAAGTCAATACCTTTTTGTCTGTGCCCCCGCCTTTTACGTCCACTCATGAAAATGTGATCTTATGATGTTACATGGAGCAGCAGGGCGTGTCTTTGTTGTTTTGTTCCATTTGCAGAACGCGAGCGTGTTACCTGTCTCTGGAGATTTGCTAGTGTGTCTGTCTTACCTGGCTGAACTGGGTGTGGCCGTGTTTCATTGTCTCCCACACTGGGCGTCTTTGTGCCCGGTGAAAGACTGGAGCCACAGAAAAGAGACTACTGTTACATAGGATGTGTTTTGTGCTCATTCATTGCTTTTTTTTTTTTTTTTTTTTTTTTTTTTAAGAAAGAGCTTTGTGTGTTTTGCTCTAGTTCTAACTCTTTTAACAATCATGTAATAATTAATTGGTACATGCCAAAGAGCTGGTTGTTAAAGTTTAAGAAGTTACCCTCGCTGGATCGCTCGCACTTCTAATGAACCGTACATCAAGGCTGGATGAATAATTAACGGCACCAGGTGGAGAGTTGCTTTTGTAAATTTAAGATTTTTTTTTCCACAATTTATAATACAAAGTACCTGTGAGAATCAGTTTTGTTTCTGCTGTTGTTTTTTGATGTTTTTCAAGTTTGACGCAAACTAGGTCAGCTGCATAAATTATTCAGAATTACAGGAAGAACACAAAAAGGCATTTTTTAGATTGAGGCTAAACATACATTGTGATTTTACACCAGAACTTGAGCTTTCTTGCTTTAGTCAATGAAAAGCTTTGTGTTGACAAGTCTTGTGCACCCCCCCACACACACACACACACACACACACACACACCACCACCACCCCTAACACTCCCATCTATACAACACACCTGCCGTCCTCATAGATTAAGCAATCCAGACATTTGGTGTATTTCTCAAATGCCATCTGCCAGAAACTAGTGATTGTGTACAAGTAGGTTTAGCTCTTTAGTTTTTCCACCCTCATTCTGTTGCAAATGACACTATGAAGACTTAATTCTGTGCAACAGTTCAGACAGATTCTGCATCCAAGGTGACATTGTTTTTGATGCATAAATGTTTAAGTGTTTGCTTCTTAGAACAGGATGAATGAATCGGCGCAAATGGCTCCTCCAACTCGTACATGACAACAAAGCAGGCGTACACTTTGATCAAATCTTCTAAAAAGTAAACAAAATGACAACACAGCGTAAGGGAAGTCAGCTAAAGGTGTTGACATGTTCAAAGATTATCACGTTAGCTGTGTTAAACTACTCTGTTTTTGCGTCTTTATGAAAATTATCCTTTTTTTCTTTTAAATACAATGACTACTTTTTTCATCAAAAGGATCTTTGTGAGAAGACTGACAATCCCTGAACCGTTTTGATACAGTTTTATGTCGCATACTTTCACATTTAATAAGTTGGTGTTTGTTGAACTTTGTAAATAGAAATACTGTACTCTAAAACTAGCCACGATGCAAATTCGCTACAGGGCTCAACATTTAACAGCTATTCAGTAAATTAGTCCCCAGTGTTTTCATCCCCTTAGGAATTTTTATCCATTTGGAAATTATTTTTTAATAATGAAGTATTAAATAATATTAGATTACAAACAAATAGAGTGATCACAAGCACACTGCTGAATTATTCTTCATAGTTGACTGTGGTCTGTTGAATGTGTCTGTGTGTAAACACTGAGAGGAGACACCACTATAAGAAATCCCCAAAAAGAAGAGCGACAACATTTCACTAAATCTAACAGGCAGATAAACGAATCCACGGAATAGTGTTTTGTCATACTAAAAAACGTGCACATGCAAAGGTTACGATGTAGAAATGTTTGGGTTTTTGTTTTTAAGTACATAAGCAACTAGAGCTGTACTATACTAGAACAATCTGACATTGCAATTTTTTTTATTAACCCTGCAATATGTATTACTAAATAAAAAATACTCAGGAGGATACAGTAGCTGTGCGGTTCCGATATAAAAGCTCAACTAAATAAATTGTTACTTCCTGTACGAACTGGTGCAAGGCACTACTGGCACAGAACACGTGTTTCAGTATCATCCTTTTTCGAACCAAAATAACTCCAGATAAGTGACGTTGCTTTTCTTTTTGGCACCAAGTTTTCATTTTTGCAGATTTTCTCTTATTCATTGCTCATTTTTCAATGTTGTTACCAGTGACTCGCTCCATGTGCGGAGGCGTGGTCTGCTTCGGCAAACTGATTAAGAACAATCGTGATTGGTGGATCGCTGAACGCAGTGTGTGAAATACATTAGATGAGAACACGTCGAGTTCATTTCCCTCCTACACCTGCGACATGACTATTGCGCCCATGTGCATAGCAATGACAATGTTCAAACGATATATTGTACAGCTCACTTGGCAACTAAATGTGTCTGCATGACGAACCAACAGTGTGTGCTGTGTATACACGGTCACGTACATAACTGTATAAACTCATTTGCCAGCTTGAGCCAGTTTTAGATGTTTAAGCTCTATTTTTAGTCTTGTATCATGTGAACACAGCATATATTTCAGCTGAGAGGTCTACACGCACTGGCCACATCGATGGTGTTTATTATTGTCATTACATTACATTACATTCTAGTCACTAATAAGTTAATAACAAGACGGATGCAGTGAGTTTGGTGTAGGGAAACAGATGGGTAATAAAGAGAATGGAAATTGTATTTCAGCTTAAAATGTGCAGAAAGATGAAGGGAAAAAGCATCTCCTTAAAGTACAGAATTTTCTCAGTAGCTCTTCCAACACAGGCTGGGTGACGTGTCCTCTCAGTAATTTCCTGATGAGGGTGACAGCGTGCCAACAGATGACTAATTGCGGACTTTGTATCTTAAGCAAAGCAATAATTCACCTGCGGAAAAGTTGACTAAATAAATGTCCTCATTCTGGGTGAATCGGGTCGTAAATACATGGCATTAGAAGTTCTCTCTAACTCTGAAACATCCTACAAAATTAGATTAATTATCTGAGTGACTGTGGAAGAAATTACACTAAAAGTAACAGCTGCTGCCGTTGGAAACTAAATCACTGGCTCGACTACTGACTGCCCCAGACAGCAGGTTCTCTGTAATTGTCCAGAATACACATTAGATAACTGTGAAAGTCTGTTTGGGGGAGGCGATGGCTCATTTAGTAAAAAATTCTGATCATTTCTTAAAGGTCAAAACTGTTATCTGTTGAATTTAATATATAAGCCTCGTCTAATTCTCCACTACTCATTACATTCCACACAACATGTACCTAAGACGAAGGCAAAATTGTGCAATGTAATCATATTATGTCTCAAGTGGGTGCATAATTGCTCAGATCCGGCAGTTTCGTCCACTATCTTTTGTGACACACATCATTGGTCACAGGTTAATAACTGGTTAATTCTTAGAAACTGCACAGCCTGACACTGCCGTACAGGTCACACACACTAGTTTGTCTTAAACTATGCTTGTTCCTGTATCATCTCATGACCAGATTTACACTTAAAACCTTTATAAACCTGCATTATTGTTGATGAACCATGAGACGTTATTTCAGCGTAACATGCTGCCATTTCAGTGTCATAAAAGCTGCTGTGAGTATGTGCTTGTGTGAGTTTTCTTCAGTGGTTTTGTTTTACTGTGTATTTTAGGGTCAAACTAGGGTGGAATAACAGAAAAAGACAGAGGAGTTGAAGTTTTACAGGTTTTTACTAAATAAGGCACTCAACAAATCAAAGAATCAAAGAACAACAAATATTTGAATTTTGACCTAGTAGTTTTTGTTTTGTACTCTTTTTTTTCTAAATCAGTCCAGATGTTTAACTCCAAACAGCAGTTACATGGTCAAAAATGTGGTAAAAACACAGTAAAATAAAGAAAGGAAAATCAAGACAACACTGTAGACAACACTAAGAACAAAAAACGACTAAGAAAAGGGTGTAAAAACAAAAAAAATATATATTTTTTTAGTGAGTTGGTCTCACTGTTTTGCCTCCATTACACAGGCTGCGAGGGGTGCACTGAGCATGCTCAGATGAGTTTTTATGAACATTTAAGATAAATCGTACATTCAGAATGCTCACCATAGACACATCAGGGTGATTTGTGTGAAAGACTGTTGACGTTTAGACTCACATCCTCCTTTTCAGTGCCCCATTTTCAGATTCGTGGAAGTGTATTATTACCAGTGCAGAACTCTCTGCTGCTGACTTGCTAGAATACTAGTGTGCATCGCAGTGAGCTACTTTTTGTGTGTTTTTTTTTTTTTTCCAAATTTCCAGAGCCAAGGCTATATACAAACACTAGCTTTTTTGTTAGCATACAGAATAGGCATTTAGTAGCCTATGGGGAGATATTTGCTGAATTTGACAGAAAGAGAATTGGATTAGAATTGCTTACTCCAGCTTTAAAGTAGCTATTCCCTCTGTGCATTTCATTTATTACTCACTGATGTTTTTTTTATTGTCATTTCCAAAGTGAGTTTCTTGGTTTTATGTACAAACTGCATCACTGTAGGGATTTATTCATGAGTTTTTCACCATGTTATTTAAAGAACATGCTGTTTTGTTGTATTCAGCTTCCTCCCTTTCTATCCACAGATGAGATTGAAACTGCACCCTGCACCACAACTACAGACACCAGGTGTCAATGCAGACAGGGGACCTTCTGTGTTCCAGATCAGGCCTGTGAGGTCTGCAAACGATGTGCAAAGTGAGTGACATTTCTGGCTGCACCAAATATGCATAATTTATGCTGTTGTTGTCTGTGGATTTTAATGTGTCTGGCGTTTGTACAGGTGTAAAGCAGGAGAGGAGGAGGTGAAAAAGTGCACCCCGTTTTCTAACACTGTGTGTCAAAAACGGGATCCGTCCCCCACCCAAAGCTCCCCGGCTCCTCCCACACCCACCTCAACGTCTCCGGTGTCGATGGGTAACAGAAATTCCACTTCGTCACTGTTTGATTTATGGCCTGTGGTTTCATATGGTCTCTCTTTACTGACTTGTGTTTTTTATCTTCCAGTTATTCCTATATTCGTCATCCTGGCCATCATCATCATCGTCATCGCTGGACTGGCTGTTTGGTGGTTCATAATAAAGCAACATTCGTGCGAAAAGCCATGTGAGTTAACACACAAATTACTGAAGCCCGATAAACCATTTTTATTTATGTAAGAAGTACTCCTAAAGCTATTTTTCTGCTCATAAACAGGTTCAGAGATTCACTGTGAATCCAGCGAAATTGTCAAGATTCCTATTGTGAGTAAATATTTTGTTTTGTCTTTGAATTCGTCCATGTTGTTTATCTTTGAATCCTTTTGCAATTGGTTTATGCTGTGTGTATTAACTGTCACAGACAATACGCAGTGCAGTTTTTGATTGTTTTCCATCCATCAGGACGAGAGCGGAGCCACAGCAGAGGAGAGACAGAATAACCAGAACGCGGGTCTGGAGGGGGAGGAGCCTCGGCCCGAGTCACGACCCCTGCTGCAGGAGACGCAGGCCGGGATGACCAAGGCTTCGCCTCCTCTGGAAGACGAGGACCGAGGACTGGGGGACAGTTTACCCAACACTACGAGTTCATCTCAGACCAGCCTTTCGGCGCTGCCCACAGCAGCGTCCTCTGGTAACACGCCACACCAGAGTCCCACTGCGTTCAGACTGCCTCCTGCAGCCACGGTGAGGGCAAAATACTGGCACTCAGAATGTTTTCTCTCCTCATTTTGATCACCCACATTACATAATTTAACATATTTGCATTTTTCTTTTCCCAGGATGACCCTCTACAACATCGACTAGTGCCACTACAAGGTAAGATTCCCTAGAGGGGAGGGGGAGAGAGAGGGAGGGAGGGAGGGAGAAAGGCTTTCCTTCCTGGAGACATTTTACTCAATTCATGAAGCAATTATTCATGCTACTTGATTTGGCCTAAAACGCAACAGTACACAGAACAACAGCTAAGTTTATGCAAGTTCATGTCCGTCCACAGGGAAGTCAAATAAACAATATCTCCTCAAGATCTCACATTAACTGCTTGATAGATTAATAATCTCATGACAGTCAGGCCATGTCTAAGCCTGTAGGGGATTGGAACATGCTCTTTTTTTGCTCCTTGTTTTGCCTCATGCCAAATTAAAGAGCACATGGCTTAACAAAGTTATTTAAGTGTGCTGTTTATATATATATATATATATATTATCTATATATAAGTAAATGCACTGACATTTTATACATAGTTTATACAGTAACCGAGGCTTAATCACTGCAGGAGCATGTGATAAACATTTTTACTTCGTGTCTCTTAAAATAGAATGGGAGCATTATCTTAGAACAAACAGGAAAAAGAGCTAAATAAACATTTTGTCCAAATATGTCTGAAAACTTTGAAATTGCAATTCACTTTAGATACCATGCATCTTGTTTATTTATCCATCTTTTTCTAGGGTCAGAGAAGTCCCTGAAGAAAAGCTTTGATTTGTTCGACGAGTATCTGGACGTGCGGATCCATAACAAGTTCTTCAGAATGATCGGGGTCAGCGACAACCACATTCGGATCGCTGAGAACGGGACCCCCGGCGACAAAGTGTATGAACTGCTGAAGAACTGGATGCAGAGGCAGGGACTAAAAGCTGACATCAACGACTTGTTGGAGGCTTTGCTGAGTATGGACCAGCGGCGTTCGGCTGAGAACATCGCCTCTGCCGCCCTCCAGAGAGGCTACTACAAGCACGCAGACACGCCCTGAACGCTGAACATAAGGGGACTGCAAATGAAGTAAACACAAAGTACTTAATACACAAAAAAGAAAACTAAAAGCACATAGACACTGTCGGTGGACAGCATGTCTCAAGAACAGGCTTACCTCTTTGTGGCTCCTCAGCCATGTATTTAAAAGCCAGTAGTTTTTAATGAGAAAAACACAAAAAGGGGAAGGTCGAGCCTTATTGATGGGCGCTCTGCGGATGTTGACTACATGCCTAATGCTGAAGCGTTTAAAAAAAAAAAACAAAACAAACAAAAATATATATAAAAATATCTGTGGTCGTGGATACTAACAAGATGACCGTTAAACTGCTTTCAGTAATCTGAAATAATATGAAGGTGAATGTGTCCACGGGCAGAGGAGGCTGCTTGTTTCCGTCTCTAATCAGGGGGACAGCAGCCAAATACTGAAAGCTTAGAAGTCTCAAGGCACGTGTCATTCATCTGGTCCTCCCAGATCATAATACACTACCTAGAGACAAGGATATACACTGGTTTGTAGGAGTGGCATTGGTTATGTCACTAATACTGTGCCTCCTTGATGCACTGACCTCTGGCACATGTAGGATGTAAAACTACAGTCATGCTATACTTGTTTTGTATATTTAGGCTCCTCTGAAACTATGTAACAGGCCATGAAAACTGACTGTGTCATAACAAAGTATAATATGCAGCCTTCAACGTTACAACTCTAATGCCATTTGACAGTTTATTTGGTTTTAGATCTTTATAATGTCATTTTGTTCTTGGAGTGTAGTGATACAAAAAAAAAAAAAAAAAGACATCGGATTGTTTTTGCTTTTACAATCAGGTTACATTGGACTAATTCGAATGATTCAGTCTTTTATACGTTCAGTGTTACTACTCACACAAGACATTAAGAAGGATTTTTCAAAACAACTGTTCATAGTAGAATTTCCATTATGTTTCCGTATATCCAGGAGAACTTCAAAGGTCATTTTATTTATTCACATATTTATTGTAATGAATAATAATTATCATCATTATTTATACCATTGCCAAATCAACCCTGGAAAGTAGTCACACATGTTTGTGCCGTGATGATCTTTAGCTACAGGGCAAAAAAAAAAAAATGACTGAGATACAATTTCTTTCAAGGTGTGGTTGAAACGTCTAGTGTTTGTTGAGCTCTCCTGGTGCACTATTGTTATGTAATGTTACAAACACCAGCTCACCCGTTTCTTGAGTTTCTATGGTGACCACATATATGACAGCACCGAGGCTTCACAGACGCTAAAACGGCGAATGTCATTTCAAAATAAAGTTGTGTTAACACCCGTCTTGTGAAGTGAAGACTGGCCCATTGAGTTGGACTGTTGTGGTTGTAGCCGTCTGACCGAGTAGTGGCGTGGAGTGAAGGTACGGATTGTTTTGTCTTGGTTAGACTCAGACAAGATGAAGGAAACATTTTTTTCTGGATACACAAAGCTAAATTTATTTCCCCTACATTGAGTTTTTTGTACATACACGCCTCACATAATGTATTTGTATATATGTAGCTAATCTAATAACAAACCAAAATGAATATCGTGAGGTATGAAGTTATTAAAAACAACAAGTACACCAGCCAGAGTGTCTGCTGATGATGATGTTGTGTCATTTAAACAGGTTTTGCCCATTTTTCTGCAGTTCTGTACAGAGAAAAGAGTTTAGAGTTATATATTATTGCTGAAGAGTGATGCTACAGTGCTGGCACTGCCATCTATTGACAGACAATGAAAAAACAGCCTGCATCAATATCTAGGGACATTACAAACCCTTCTCTGACTAACGTCCTCCCTTTAATACATCCATGTCACACCTTCCAGCATTTTGCTTTCAAAGTGCTCCTGGCCTGTCCTGACGTAGTGGAAGCATAGCAGTGAATAGGCTTTAGTGCGAGTTTACTCAGTGGCAGTAAATGTGAGTGATTGTCTGCTTTTTTTTTAATATAATTTCTGTGTTTTTGACTTTACATATTTCATTGTCCTGAGCTATTCAAGTATTTTCCTGTCCTTGTGTAAAAACTTTTGTGTCCCACTACACTGTTAAGCCATTTCTCCCTTAGTTATTGTTTGCTTGTCATGAATTTCAGATATAAATTATGCAAAAACATCAAAGCTGTTTTTATGGCAATTTCAAATAAATGTTTTGTACAAATATTTTTGTTGGAATCATTATGTTTACCTCCAACTGTTGTTTGTGTTCCTTTTTACTAACAGATTACCTAGGAATTTACTTTATTTTGATGAAAATTTGAAAATGATGCTTAGACAACATGAATTATATCTAAATCAGACCAATTATATCAGTATTTACAGGTTTGATTTTTTTTTTATTGTGTATCATATTTTGAGCTTGGTATTTTTTTTTAACAAAAATATTTCTAACATTCTGGTTGATTTGGTATGTATGTACTGGGTTTGAAATGTGTCCAAATAGGGAAAACTAGATTTGGGTGCAGTTAGTTTTACATAACCTCCTGAGGCCCAGGAGAATGAAACAGTTGTCTAGACTGAAAACAGCATGTCACATGCATTTTTTAGAGACATTTTCAGTTTGTTTCTCTGTCCTTTGCAGTGACTATTATTTATGTATTTATTTATTCAGTTTTTTTTTTTAAGATAAAGCTGTGAAACTCTTCTCCACAAACATGGACAAAAAAAACAGCTGAGTCTTAGGAAGTTAAATACTATATATTTTCCAGCCAGTATCAAACATCTCAACCTCAAGTAGCTGTTGAAAAAGAAACCATTAGAAATACATTTAGACATGCATGGTCATAACTACTGCACCATGTCACCCC
>JAPSES010000081.1:6998185-7009476 GCA_029822895.1 Maxillicosta whitleyi | reverse complement strand
CTCATTATGTTTCCTTCTTTTCTATGTCAGTCACTTTCCTGTTCCCTGTTATATGCTCTTGCAGAAGGACATAGTCATGTACTGTAGTTTGTGTCAGAATTGTCATATTTGACTAAACCCACTTTTATTAGTTTTTGGTTCATTTATTTGTGTATTTGGACCCTAATAGTTCATACAGTTTGGATTTGAACCCTCCAGGTGCTGCAAAGCTATCTTCATATTCATTCTAACAAAACATCGACTGGATTTCTATAACCTACTTCAAATAGTGCTAAATTTGTTACGTTTACACATATTAAGTCAAGATTTCTGACGAACATTTTTCCGAGTACGACATAATTGCGGTTGTAGTCCATACTGAAAATATGTCCAAACTTTGAGATGATTACCTAAAATGTCCATATTTTTGGTTGTATTAACAAACACAAGTGGTTGACCAGGACAGAAAGCTCGGTCAACAACCTGGAGGGGATTGGGTGTGAAGTGGCTCCTGTGCATTTAAAGGGCCGGCGCTCAAAACCACCTTTCTGGTGTCATTACTCAAAAATAATGTTGAAGATGGACCTGCAGGATTGAATTAATGAAGAATTCAGACCCAAGTAGAGCATGTACAGTTTATGTAAACCAGAGGGAAATGTTTTAGAATGCATAATTCTATTCTTAATAATAGGCAAAATATCACTTGTTTAATGCCTTTTTTATTCAGTCATTTGGATTGCAGTATTTGAGGAAGTACCAGCAGTGTGCCTTTCTGTAAAGGGAGAAAAAGGTACATTTACATGAATGTACACGTTTAACAGTTCTGAATGAAAGAGCTGATTGTGTGACTGTAGATCATTTAAATATGTAGAGTGGAAAACAAATCTTTGCTGGAAAGGCTTTGATGATAATGGTAATAATGATCTGATTGGTTCTAAACTCACAAGTCATTGATACTTGAAGCACTGGCAGTGACAAACATAGCAGCTGTGCAACCTCCACTGTACTACTGTAAACTCTGCTGGTCAACACATGTACTAACTATGTCCTCCAAGGTATACTGAGCACTCTGAGTAGAATCCAATCTGTGCACTCCAGGAAATGTTCTATGTTTAGCTTCTTTTAAAGTAAATGTGTTCATTCAACTCACATCACCTGAGGAGTAGTTTATGATAGTGTGAATGTTTGCACAAGCTTAACCCTTCTTAAAACCTAATGATGACAGTAACATGTTGCTCAGTTCGCCTTAGAGGTGATGTTGGTCCACTTCAGTGTTAAATATTAGTTTGACCTCTGACCCTCTCCTCCAGACAGATGAAGTGTTTCTGGAGGCTCAGATCCAGAACATCACCACTTCGCCCATGTTCATGGAAAAGGTCTCACTAGAGCCGTCCATGATGTACGACGTCTCAGAGCTCAACATGGTCACAAATAGTGAGGATGGGTAAGTATCGGAGGACCTGGTGATCGGATTCAAAAGAAATTGTTAATTGAGTCCTTACTGATGAATTTCAGATCATTATTTCCGTAGGTTTAATGGCAGATTTTTGGACCCGAGAGAAAGTTGAAGAAAACAGGAGGTTATTTGTAGAAAAGATTTAATAAGATAAAAATTTCATAAAAGATGCAATGCAATGAAAACAGCTAAAAATGGTGTGAAAGATTCAACAAGACAAGAACATGCGAAACAACACAGACATTGCATTAAATATGTAAAAAGATGTTGATGAAGAGACAGAAAGTACTGAAAAACATGAGAAAAGACAAAACACTGTAAAAGAAGAAAACACACCTGTAGGTTTGTTTTGTGATGTAGTCTGTATTCTGTTTATTTTATCTAAAGCCTGAATGAAAATTCTGTCAAGAATCAAAGAACAATGTGTATCTGTAAAATACAAATGCACCAATCATATTACATCACTATAATCATGGAAATTATTATTAGACCACACCTTGTTTTCTTCAATTTCTTGTTCATTTTAATGTCTGGTTCAACTAAAAGTACATTTGTTTGGACAAATATAATAATAACAACAAAAACAGCTCATAATAGTTTAATTTCAGAGCTGATATCTAGTCATTTTCCGTGTTTTGTTTTTTTTTATATTAACTAAAATTCTTACATCAGTATCTATGTCATTGTACTGACAAAAACAGTGCTTTTATTCATTCCATGTTTTCTTTTCTGTCTGTTTTAGTCACATGATACACACAGGAGTTAGGACTGGATTGCATAACCATTATTTTTGATGACTTTTGATGGTCTAATAATCGTTTCTGCCACTGTATTATATGATATAAAATGGTATCATGCTTATATATCAGCATGTTATCACTCAGCCCTTCTGTATCATGCTTCTGATGCTGTCGGTACAGTTCAGTACAAGAGGCAGCATTTCCAATAACCTGAACTTTTTTTTTTTCATATATCTATCAGTGAGTCTACATTTGGGAAGATGTCGTACCTGCAGCCCATGGACACACGGCAGTACCTCTACTGTTTGAAGCCAAAGCCAGAGTATGCAGAGAAGGCTGGCGTCATCAAGGGGGTGACGGTGATAGGGAAGCTTGATATAGTGTGGAAGACCAACCTGGGGGAGAGGGGCAGGTTACAGACCAGCCAATTACAGAGAATGGTATGTGGACCCTCTGAACAGGTGTTTTGTCTTTTGTCTTTATTTAGTTATGTATTTATTAATTTATTTCTAATCTAATCCAACTTTATTTTTTAAAGCACTTAAAAACAACCACAGTGGACCAAAGTGCTATACAGAAGAAATAAAAACTTAAATAAAAAAAAAGTAAAATACAAGAATATATTAAAAGACATAGAACTGTACAAAAAAACAGTGCTGTACAGAATAAATAAAACCTAAATAAAAGAATAAAATAGAAGAATAGATTAAAAAACATAAAAAGCTGTACAATTTAAAATAAGAACAATAAAGCAATACCAAATATAACAACTGAATAAAAATATTAGTCAAACATCTCACATGGATTCAAAGGCCAAGGAGAAACTTTTATTTTGTAGGATACACTGCACATTAATAAGCATTCGTATTGAACAACATTATATTAGTGATAGTGATTGTGTCGGATTATAGTGAAAATATTCATTTGCATCCGTAGTCCCTTGGCAGGTAACAGAAAACATCAGTTAAAACATAGAAATAGAACAATAAAAGAACAACACATTTAAAGGTTAAACATCACTAAAAGTTGCTCTTATTGGTTTTCTTGGTAGGATATTTAGAGCATTCTCATAATGAGAGTGGTGGACTTCCAGTATTTAGTTTTTTTCACAGAAAGTGTCTTTTGTCCAAAAATGGTTCTTCTGGGTGGGACCAGAGTCCCTTCTAGAGGAGGTTCTGTTTCTGACACCACTGTGAGTCCTTGGTTTAAAAAACTCAGACATGGGGGGAGGGGCAAGTCCATGTAGTATTTTGTAAATAACAACACATATCTTTATTCTAATTAGTATAATTATAAGTCATTTTTTTCAGGACATAGCCAATGGTGCAAAATGAAGCAGCAGTATTAGAAGTAAAGTTCTGCATGTATCACAATGTGGCCCAAAATATAACCAAGGCATTTTTTTTTCTACGAGGCCAACAATGTTTTAAAACTGTAAAATTCTCAAAACTCAGTAGATTAGACTTAAATAAAATGATTTTTTTTTTTTTTTTATCAAGGACTTGATGTCAAAATAAAGATACCTTCTATTTTCCGTTCTCTCCTGTATATGATATTGTTTCTGTTTTCTCTCCAGGCTCCAGGGTACGGCGATATCAGGCTGTCGTTAGAACGGATTCCTGATACTGTCAACATCGAGGAGCCTTTTGATATCACCTGTAAAATCACCAACTGCAGGTAAAACCTCCATGCAACATACAAATGACAATCATTCTGCTTTTATAACTGTAACCTTCTGTGTGTGTGTGTGTGCGTGTAAACCTATTGTGTGGGGACACGAGTATGAATACACAGTCTCATCCTGGGGACACAGAACTTTATGGGGACAAAAAATGCATCCCCACAAAAACTTAGCACAGAAACATTTCTAAAAAGAGTAGAACTATATCTGGTGTGAATTTCAGGGTATGGACCACATGTGACGGTTTTTGCAATGTGTGTGTGTGTGTATGTATAACTAGTGATGTTCATAAAAATTTTATTATACTTGTAGGACCACAGGAAAGCGGTGTCCCCGTATCGTATGTAACGAACTGGTGATCCCCATTATGTTAGGTTTACAAGACTGTGTGTATGTTTCAGTGAAAGAACCATGGACCTGGTGCTGGAGATGTGTAATACCAGATCAGTCCACTGGTGTGGTATATCAGGGCGACAGCTGGGGAAACTTAGTCCTGGTGCCTTCCTTTCGCTGACTCTCACACTCCTCTCATCCATGCAGGGTCTTCAGGTATGTGAAGTCAGTTAGGAGACCTACTGATTAATATGTGTGTGTGGATGGTAATGTGTGTTTTTTCATCTCTTTGTTTTAGAGTATTTCTGGGTTAAGACTGACAGACACTTTTCTGAAGAGGACTTACGAATATGATGACATTGCACAAGTGTGTGTGATCTGCCCGTATACGAGCAACGAGAGCTAGAAATTTTATTTACTTTTTAATTTTCTAGATTTGAATGGACCAACTGTACAATTATGTACATAAGGTAATGTGGGAAAGTCTAAGGCCACCTTAGGTTTGGATGTTTTTGCAGGGTTGTAATGAGATGAATATTTATTTCTCAGTATTTTTTTTTCCAGAAACCACAGGAGAAATTAGCTCAGTGTTAAAGACACAAACAAATCTCAGCTAAATGGTTCCTACAGGCAAAGGTCTGTAATTACAGTGACCTCCGATCCTGTGAAAAGAAGTAGCTCCAAACAAAAGTTCTCATGTCTTGAGTGTAATAAACTAGAATATTACTGGAATAAATCTCATATTGTCAGTGACATAAAAGCAAAGAGAGGTCATACTGTAGGAACTGTTTTTTTTCCTGAAATTTTTTGTTTTTAATGCTGTTTCTATATTTCCTGTTGTATCTCGACATAGAAACTGAGAAATTCCTACTGTTTGTATGTCACCATTACTTTGCTACGCCAACTAACTTAATGGCCTAAGACCTTTGCACAGTACTCTATGCTCACTTTTCTCTTTTTGCAACCTCAGAGGATAAAGTTGTAAAATAATATAAATCTCTTTCTTTGACAATAATCTTGTAAATGTGCATACATGTTAATAAACATTACTGTTTTCTTTGATTATTTGCTTTTAAAACCAATCTCATGGTCTCTTTGGTTGCTTCAATGGATTGAAAATGCTCTAAGCTTATGAAAATGAAAACATACAGATTTGAATTACATCATATAGTTATGATATTTTATAATGTTATAAAATCTATTTAAAAAAATTTTTTAATTTGATTTATTGAACATAAATGTGTAGTAGTGGCTTTCAATATTGTTCTGGTTGATAAGTAGCAACTTGAATTCAAGTGCTTTCACTAAGATTCTTGGATTCTCACAGGTGTGGAGATACTTTAATTAGTATCTAACTTAAAGCGACTGGGTAACTTAGCGATTTACGCCACTGGCTTTGGTGCGGATGATAGCCGGTTTGAGACCCGGAAAGGCCCTTTACACACCTATACCTGTAGCCAAAAGGGGGCAGTGTCTCATTGTGCCCAAGCCCTGATAAATACAGAAGGTTGTGTCAGGAAGGACATCTGATGTAAAGACATGTGCCTAATCAACATGTGAATGTGTAGAGAAATATTTACCTTTTTTTTTTTTTTAGTTTCATCTAACTTAAAAAATGATGACGCACAAAGACAAATACATGAGCATAAGTGTGAATGTTTGCTTAAGACGTTTATTCACATTTTAGACAAAACATTGTTCTGCCCTAGCATACCTATTTGTTTTCATAAAGCATCTGATCTCAAACACCAGATTTAAGAGCATGCAAAATGAACAATCTGAATACTCTGTTACTAGTGTATCAACAATTAAATATGCTTAAAGGGGGACGGTTATCTTTGCTAAAGTGCAATAACATAATGGAAGCTGCAAACACTGCGATATACTTACATGATTTTCTTAATCAAAGGTTAATTAGTACTCTTTGAAAAGCAGTGAATGAGTGCGAGTCCCATGTGTTCGGGGACTGAATGGTCTTTGTCACTCAATAAACCTCTTTTTACAAAAATAATATTACACAGGATGCAATATAAACAAGATAAAGTTGATGTTTTACGTGTTAACGTTGTGAGAAAAAGTTGAAATGTTCCCTGCGACGCAGTAAAAGTACATTCCTCCCCAACCCTCGACTTATCGTGACATGGTTTGTTAGCGTGTCGAATGAAGAGGACGGTATTTTAAAGCACATTCTGCAGAATGGAAAAGCACTGAAGAAACACATTACCTATATTCTGTCAGTGGTCTAAATGTGATCTTGGCTTCTGTTTGTGATACGGTGTATTTTCGTCCTAGATGTGTGGGTTTCTTCATTTCTTGGTCCAGTCTCTAGGCCCTTGTCTCTTCCCTTCAGAGTCTTAAAGTAAAGTGCCTTCAACCCCATCCTTGTCTCTTCATTCCAGCTATGCCGGGGAGTTGACGTTAAGAAATGGGTGTAGAGATTGTAATCGCGTCGTATGGTTGCCCTTCCTCTGGTAAAAAAAAAACCAAAACTGAAATGGAGAAAAAAAGTTACAAAAAAATTAGAGTCACGTAATAATGTGGTGACGTAAGGCTTGATTTCAGATGTGCAGACCTGAATCGTGATCATGAGTGCTCCTCTGCGCTGCCACTGAAGGAGCGGCTCCGGATGTGGTTCCTTAACTGCTCGATCAGCTCAGGGTTCTGCTGCTGGATCTGCTGAGCAAACTGCTGTCCTCTGGTAGAGAACAAGAGGACAAAACTCTTCTTAGCTGCTTCTGACGTACTCGCTACCACAGAAATGTTTATTTTTAATAAAGCAAATTAAATGTCTTTTTCCTGCTCGGATCCCTGGACACTGTCAATATTTACAAAACAGGTGAAATATGACACTAATAGAGCCTGTGTGTCTATGGTGTGAAAATACCACATCACTTTAACACATAAAGATCCAAACGTCCACTGTCGACCAAAACCATCAACTGGTCTAAACTGTTAAATACCTGTTGATCCACTAATCCTATTAATACATGTAAATAGTAGTTCATGGTGATCAGATATGACCCATTTGGACGTTCAGAGGCTCTTGTAGTCATCTTCTCCACCACTGGCTTACCAGTAAAATCCATGGAGTTTGATAAATGACAGTGGATGGAGACACTTGATTTATCAGTTATTTATATCTTTGCTGAAAATGTCTTTTTTTTGTCAGTTTTCTGTATTTCTAATATAATAACCCTCAACTTTAATCTGCATGTTTATAAGCACCTACATGATCAGTGGATTAAATATAGGAAAATACCTGATTTTCACTGGAAAAACACAAAATAAAGAGGATAGTATTGCAATAAATGGTTATAAATCACATAAGAAAGGTGAAATATAGAAAAAAGTCATTTGGGAATTGCTACAAAAGGATCACTGAGTCTAAAGGGAAATTCTATGAATTGCTTCAAACTACATAAAATAAAGGTTAATTGCAAATCAGATTTATCTTAACTTTATTCCCTTGTGATATCAGAATAGCACTCCACAGACTGATATTTATATTGATCAAACCAGCAGTTTCCAGGTAAATAAACAGTTGAATGAATTATTTATGATGTAATTAGACGATGCATGTACTTACGCTTCGATCAAGCTGGAGATGTCTGATAGTCCGCCTACTCCTGCTGCAGGCCCCCCAACGGCATTCGACATCATTCCTGACATACTGACCACACAGTGACACAGTAACAGTACACTAAAGTATGTCCACACAAAAGCCAAGTCATTAGTATAATCAAACCCAGATGACACTCACAGCTGTTGGACTTGCTGGTTCTGCATCACGCTTGCGGCCTGTAGACAGAAATCCGACAGAAACCCATCTATTTTCTCCCGAATTCATCAAAGGACAGTACGACTGATTACATTTGTTTTACAGTGAGAAATCAATGGATTATCAGACGCTTTGGATCAGTGGTGCTACAGCTGTAAAACTCGGGTATGCTTGTAGAATCATTCTCAGCCTGGCAAACATTCCCATGTGTCACTATTTAATGAATCAGGATTGTTACAGCCCAGACAAGGACCCTACAGCTAGACATTACATATGGTAGAGTAACAAGCTACCTATCAATCACGGAACTAACAAGCAAAAATGTCGAGTCAAAACCCGGGCAGAGGTAAAATGAGAATCAGACACCAGACTTCAGGGCATGTCAGTGGCACCCAGTTTTTCTGCTGGATTTTTGGGAATTCTTCACATATTAGGAGGACACACTTACCATGCTGATGAAGGCAGGGTTGTTGATTAAACTTGCCATATCAAAACCCAGTCCAGCAGCTATCTGTGGGACACATTTACAGAAAGATTAGGCTACACTGGAAAAATCTAAATCTAATCTAAACCAAGTGTATTTTTGTCATTTCTAGTCAAAATATAAAATAAGACATAATCATCTACACATTAACTTTTCAGTGAGATATAAGAACTTATTTTAAAATAATTTTCTTTTTTGCTTAATTTAATTGTTGTTGTTTTTTTTGTTTTTTTGCTTAATTCACACCAAATGGAACAAGTGAAAATCATCTTGGTAAAATTTCTTGAAATAAGATTATCAAGATCTATTGTATGAAAACAGATCAGATAAAGGCATTTATTGTTTGAATTTGTGTTGCATATGTTGATCGAACTGTTGATTCCTACTGCATTTAATGGTGTTAACCTTTTGTTTGAGTTTATTAAGACGATCAATTGTTTGGTTGAAATAATCTGGTAATAGAAGGGGAATGCCCAATGCATTTGATTCTCATTTTGAGAAAAAAATAACCTAGGTTTACCTTTATATGATGTTGATTATCAACTTAAAGGATGGATAATTACAATATAATTAGTTATACCAAAATAACTTAAAATAACTGGATAACTGCAAACTACTACTGAAACTAAATAGGTTGAAGTGAACTAAAGAATTAAGAACAATTAATTTTTTTTCTTTATGTTAAAGGGATACTGATTAAGATGCTCAATTTGTTTAATTCATCCTGCATTCATACAATTGGTTTTTGATGTGTGTGTTATGTCTATGTCTTAAAGGTACCATTTTCTAAATCACTACTTAAGTTCACTTTTGATGAAGCCGCCATATAACTAACTTTTAAAGCTAACTTTTGGTCTGTGGTCTTTGTCTCTTGTCATTTACATTTTAACCAATTAAAGCCTAGTCCTGGTCGAACAATAACAACTTACTACTTATGTAGCAAAGTGTTACAATAAGTTCTTATATCTCACTGAAAAGTTACTGTTTAGGTGAATATGTCTTATTTGAAGTGCGATGAGGCATTTTGAGAAAAATACATTTAGTAAAATTCAGATTTTTTTTACTGCTTTGTGGGAATGCTCAGTGGAAAATGCAGCTAGTTTTGACTTACCGGACTTGTTGCTTCTTTATGTTTCTGCTCTGCAATCTTCAGGTTGGATTTGTAGGTATCATTCTCTGGATCTAACACCAGAGCTTTCTTGAAGTAGGAAATTGCCTCTGGATACTTGTTCATGGCCGTTAAAGCCAAGCTGGATCCACAAAGGACAGAGACGAGCATCATTACCCGACAAAACTCCATATTCAGAAATACTACACAGGGTTTCTGTGGGTCATTTAGAAGCACTAAAAACCATTCAATCCATTTTGTGAAAATTAAGGTCATAAATAGCATTAAAAGCATTAAATTTGATGTCCAGAGGTGTTAAAAAATTAAATATACTTTAGGACAAAAAAGTATTGTTATTCACAATTTATTTTGATTATACTGACATTTAATCATTTTGATCTGAAGTATAGTATGATGATTGACAGGCGGAACCTTTTAATTGACCATTGTTTATGAATGATGCATGAAGTCACAACACCGGGTGGTTGGAATACAATGTGCTGTGAGTGTGCTCATGCTGTGGCAAAAGAGTGGAATATTAGTAAATGTTGGAAAAATGGGAAAATGCAAGTTTCATCAGAGGGGATTAGAGCTGGAACTAATTAGAACAGGGGTGTCAAATTCATGATCTCCAGTGGGCCAGACCAGTAAAATAATAACAGTGAAAAAAGTAAAATTACATTATGATAATGTAATCTGAATAACATGAACTTGAAATGTCTTAAGAAAAACAAGTGCAATTTTATCAATATACTACCTCAGATTATCAGTTTATCATTTACACATATATATTAGAACTTAGATTACAATTACACAAAACAGGCAGAATATTGGTAAAAATGCACTTAGTCCTCAAAAACTTTCATGATTAAATTTGTTCAGGTTCTTCACATTTTTTGTAAATAGAATAATGAATAGAATAGTTTATAAATGTAAACATTTTCATGTAATTGTATTTTTCCCCCCACTAAAACAAAGACAAAATTAGCATTTTTCATTATTTCTAGGTTCTTACAATAGTATTGTACTGGTTCTGATCCACTTCAGATCTAATTCTTCTGTATGTGGAACCTAAATTGAAATGTTTTTTACACCATTGATTATTAGTATCTTCAGTGTCATTTTTGCATTTCACAAATTCATCCTATGGGCCAGATTAGACCCTTTGGTGTGCCGAATTTGGTCCCCAGGCCACACATTTGACACCTGTGATTTAGAGCCTAGTTAAAGCCTGTCGATGGTAAGCCGTCATGTATATATAAAACAGTATCTGCAGTTGGACATGAGCATTAAATTTGTTTAAAGTGGCGTTAAAAAGCATAAAAATTAGATATGCTGATACCTGCAGAAACCCTGCTACAGTAAATAAATACAGTAACATTTGCATGTAACGCACCCCATCCGCCCATATGCTTTGCTGTAGGTCGGGTCAATCCCAATGGCTCTCTCACAGTCGCCAGTTGCCTCTGTATAATTTCCCAGTTTACTGTGAGCTGCAGCCCTGAAAAGCAAAACACAGACTCTGCTTGTTTCTGTCTCTGTGCCCGTTTTATTTAATTTCGCTGAGAAAAGGAAAAAAGAAATGACAATGTGTCTCTTCCTATGTAACTGTTTCTGTTTAACACTGTAAAACTAGAATGGCACTCAGTAGAGCGCAGACCTCCACCAAGTGCAACCCCCCCCCCACCACCACCACTACCATAAATATTAGTCCCTCATTTATTTGGACAGC
>JAPSES010000081.1:6973961-6986358 GCA_029822895.1 Maxillicosta whitleyi | reverse complement strand
TTTAATCACTTATTATTTTAATATTTTTTTTTTTTTTTTTTTTTTTTTTTTTTGTTCTCGGAATAAATTACAAGGTAAACAAATGGCAAAAAACTTGCATTCGACTGTGATGTAAGATGAAACGGCTGTAATAAATATCCTAATGTATGAACAGATGCAGTTAAATATATTCGGTTTATTTCCTTTTTCTTTTAATTTTAAGAATTTTTTTCCCCTTTTATTGAGAAAACAAAATAAATGGGTGTGATGGTCTGAGGGAGTGTTTGTGAGGGCTGAGCTGGGTCGGGTGTAGGTAGTGAAAGCATCACCACCTCAGCTCGACTTGTGGAGGACAGCCTACTACTGCATGTAGGCTCAGAGGTCGAAGACAAGGAACTCACCGCCGCATATAGTCGCTATACAGCATCCATGTAACTCCTTTCGACTGTGTCAAAGCTTTACTAATAGTCAAACGAAGGGAAATTATGACTGTAAACATCTGGGTGCGGCATACTTTAGAGGAAAAGGGTTCGCTCTGGCGGAGGTCGTGCGCATTTTTGCCTTTTGTATTTCCTTGCTGAATGTCGAGGACATTTTGGATTTTTTTTTTTAATGTGTCATTAATTCTTGCCATTTGAAGACTGTTTTACTCTTGTGTTCACCTTCGTTTAGTTTGTTTAGAAATAATACCTGGAGGATAAACACTCTTCGGTAGGAGAACAGCCCAGGACGATAACGTTTATCAACTTGAGGACGGCTTGCTGAGGAGAATGCGCGTACTGGGCCAGCTTCGAGTTGCTCTTTAAGTGGGCAATATTAGCTAGCTGCTAAGACTAGCTAAACCTATTGAACTGCCGTCAAACTAAACTTTGAAGCTTGCCAATGCTCACTTGTCGTAAACTACTTGGACAGTAGCATCCTGCACAAAACCTGGACGTCATTACATGAGACGGTGACTCGACGATATATTTGGTAAGTCTTTGTTTGCGCAAGTTAGTGTTTGTGTCAGTGGGGCCCCTTACAGGATGCTAGCATTAGCCGCAGCTTAGCGTTAACTGCGATGAGATCCTGTTCTGACTTGAGTCTTGGCATCAGTTCAGTTAAAAGTACCCGTGAAATACTTGATAGAACACTTTCTGGGCACTGCTAGTGATAGTTATGTCTCTGTCCACGAATACATTAACGGGATTTGGACGGGAATAAGGGATTTAAGCAGCTGTCTGTAACGTTATTTTCGGCAGGTTTCATATCTGCAACGCACTGCAATACCTCGTGTCTTCGCAGAACAGTTTAACACATTCCAGTACATTAAGAATATCGCTTTTAGAAGTTGTTTGTGCTCTGTCGCCATTCATACAGACATGTATTTCATTAGGTGTACAGCTGCACCACAACAGCAGCTGCAGTCACATCTTTTGTTGCGGAGCACCTTCAGCTCGTCGACGGCTGAGGGGATTACTGGGCTTTATGCTTAGTATATCGGCGTTTTCATTTTCTCACTTCTTCGCTAATCAGATTACCTTCCACTCTTTAACTAGAGAGTATTTTTAATCTTGTTAAGATTGGCGCAGATAGACGCAACACTAGTCGGTGGGTTTTTAATTGGGGATTTTGACCAGGTCCATTTGTTTTTATTTAGTAATTATGAACTCATATTTCTGGTCAGTGCTAGCAGCAGACACCCGGAAAATCGAATAAAATGAATATAATTAAGTTAAAAGACAAATAGCTGCAATACTATAATCTTTGTTTTACATCAGTGAATGTCTTGTGGCTTTTAATACACGAATCAAACAGTCTTATGCATGTAGATCTACCTATATAAACCAATACCATGTATACATCTGATGTAATAGTGGATGTCCATTTGAAATACACACTTCACCCACCTCAACTAAACCTTAAAGCTGGTAGGGTGAGCAGCTTTATGCTGTCAGACAACATTTATTGTGTTTACAGGTACTCTCTAGTCTGTTTTAAGAGTAAAGGGAATTTTAGTGCCATCACTGACATTGTTTGGGTAAATTTAAAGGTTAAATGAGTAGTAAAATTTAAACCAAAACAACCAGTTGTTTAATCCCACCTGTCATTGTGCCAGGGTATTGATACAAATATTTCTTGGTGATACTAACAGTGTTGTTTCTGATCATTTTCTCAGGCTGTATGAGTACAACATACTGTTTTACATTGCTTAATTCTTACCCGCATTGCCATAAATCGCAGAAACATTCACAGGGTGTGCTACAATGGCATATTTTCATTAAGGTGTGGGACGTCAATTTATCTAGTTCCGGGTAGGATAATTTACAACAGTTCTTATCTAGTGGAAGATAAGATTAATTTCAACAAAGGCCCTTTACAGCTGTCTTCCTTTCTGTCAGAGTACTGTCCTTACAGATAAACTTGCCTGACAGATTCTGATATCGTCTTCAGATACAATGAAAGTAAATTCTTGACCACAGCATTTTACAAACATGGCAAAGTAATAATTCCTTATCTTCAATAAACAAAACAGAAAGGTTGTTAGTTGGTTGCATTATTATAAATGAAGTGGTCATAATGCTTTTATTGTGTTGTTGTCTCTCTCTGTCACACACATATATCAATGTATACTTGGTTGGATAAAGAACCTTCTACTCAGCTTCCATGATAGCTTTTAAAACGCAATGACAAATCCCTTTTTTGTTACCGTGATGTGATTTCAATGTCGTGTTGACAAAACGCAGTGAGTAATCATGCAAAAGTGTGTGACATGAGGAAGGAAGGAAAGCCTTTTTTTTAAAGGTTAGATGGATAAAAGTGAAATAATGATCAAGCTTCTTGTTCCCACATCCTCACCTTGTAGGTGTAGTACATTTGTTTTATAGAACTTGTTGATACAGAATCTGTCTTCTCTGGTTGTCTCTTAACAATAGCTATAATCATATCATGTCATCATCATATCAATCAATCATCATGTTTATTATCAAGTATGTTTGAGTTGTCAATAGTTTGATGTTACAGTGAGGGTTCGAATAATTTCACAAGCATTCTCTGCTTTTAAACCTCAGAATGGATCTGAATGGATGCCTACAAAGTTCTTAAACAGTTGCCTTTGCTGTTATTAAATTTCTATTCTTTATTATGTACTGAATAATTAATTTCTTCTTTTTCACATTAAAACATGAATAAAACCACATAAATAAATAAAACAAGTTTTTATTTGAAGGTCTGCTCAAGTTCAAGAAGTAGGCTAATCCGTGGTGCATTAGTTTTTCTTTTGGTTTCTGCTGTTTGAGCTCAAAGGTAGGCCTTAACTATAACTGCTACTTTGCTGCTTTGTTGTCATTTCACTGAGATTCTGAGCATAAGCAGCTTTTTTTTTCTGCAAACGCTTTAGAAACACTGAGTCGTCTCTTACAAATGTCTCAGTGCAGATAATGAATTAAGCCTGAGCAGCCCATGCAGACTGCATACACTAGCCTCAGATAGTACCATTAAGTGGATATCCTGTCAGCCATACACTCATGTTTGTTTTTAAAATTACTGAGGGGTAGGTGACCCCTCCCCCTTCCAGTTCTGGATTGTGTCACATCTATTCCAGTTTGGCAACATCAGAGAGAAGGTAAACATGGATTTGACATTTTCAGCCAACTTCTGTTACACAGTGTTCCTATCGACAAGCATTTACAGTGTTTGAACTGCTGCACCATCTTTGTAAGCCATTAGTAAAACGCACTGTTTATGAAAGTCTTCTGACTGGTTTCATTAGAACACTAAAGCCACTCAGAACACTTAGTTGCCAGTGGGTTTGAGCTTTTCCATGGCTTTTCTTTTGTCCAATTGAATCCCAGCAAAGACTGATTGGACAAAGTCCTTGGCTGTTCAGACTGGTTGTTGTACTCCAAAATGTTATATGACTGTTTGTCATTTGTTTATTTTGCAAGCAGTCACTACAGCTTTAGTGTGTAAAGTGTGTTAGTAATCTGTAGGGCATATCAAAAACTTGGGTTGTATATTAAGCTGGCAAATGTTAGCTTTTAATGCCACAATAGTGGCACTTTTCATCAAGAGAGAGGATTGTCATGGTAACTGAAGCTGCTGAGCTAAGTTGCTCTGCAGAAGGCTATATTCAGATATGGGTTTTCCTGAGCTGATATTTATAATTTATAACAATCTTTCAGTCCCACTGACCTTATTCATACAGTGTAAAAGGCACTGAATCACTGTTCTATGTCAAATTTGAGTGCCCTGTAAGGTACTAGTTTGTTGTCAGTGTTATATGGGTTCTTTGGAATACGACTTATTTTCATATTTTACCTGTTTTTAACCAGCAATAGAGAATATACTCAAATACATTGCTCTTATTTTGTAATCAATGCACATTTGCGATGTTTTGTATATGCTAGAATTGAAATATTGATCCAATGAGTGCTAGAAAGGCTGTTGATAGAACAGATTTTATGGTCTGTATATTGCCTTCCATTATTTGTGGAAAATTCTAAATTTGCATTGCATTTAACATGCTGGTGTATCTGTTTTAATGTAACACTTGGATTCAGTTTCTCCCTAATGATTTCCCTGCTTCTGTGACCCAGTTAGGAGAGCATCTGTCTCTGCCTCATTCAGTCTTGCTGCCTGTCAGCAGATACTGCATGTTTATAAAGCCAAACCATTCTGTTTAGTGTAAGAAATCACACCTCAGAATCTACTCTGAAAAGATCCAGTTTTGCCTTGCATAATATCTGGTTCAAAAAAAATTAGCATTTGCGAAAAGGTGGTGATGAGTCTTTGAATGAATTTGCATGTACATGGTGCAACACTGAAGCCTTTCTCTCAAATCCAGAACACTGCATGGCCTTTTGTAATACATAGATTTTGTATATCCTCTTGAATGCCAAGCATTGTCTGAGAACAAGGTCCAGGGTATGCTGCTGTTTTCACACATGTAGCAGAGGACACGACATTGTCTGCGAGGTAAATTCACAGCAGCCAGAAATAATCTGGGCTGTTCAAACAAGGGGGTGCAGGAGGCAAGGAGAAGAGATGTGATGCAAAAGTCTGCTTTGGAAAGGCTTTATTTTGTTTATACTAACACATTCAGCTCCAGTTGATTGGCAGTGGTGTCTCTCACCATGCCTGTGATCTGCCAGTTTATTTTCGTGGCTCCCCAAGACCTAGATCTTGTTTTGTCTCCGGTTACCTCCTTCCATTCTCCAGTTACTTACTGTCTATGTGATTGTTATCCATCTGCTCCTGATTTTATTTACTCTGCTCTCACATGGAATAATAAATGTATCATCGATGCCCCTGAACTAGGTGTGGAGCTTCCAGATCATTACCTGCACAATTTTCTTATGAACTCACCCACATGAAATTCGCTGGAATTGTGCATCAGCAGCTTAATGTACAAGTCACCTTTTCCGGACATCCGCTGAACAGTCACACATTTATTCACTACTAAGTAGTGTTTTCCTGATAATGCTACTGTTACATGTGCTAATAGGATATTTTACAAACTATTGGTTTTGGAAGAACTTGTTTCAGATAGTTGCAACTGGCCAATACTGGTTTCTGAAATGAAATAAATTTTTTTAATGGGAAAATGATAGGCTACCTAAAGAACTGAAAACTGGACATTAAATGACTAAGATCACTTTTTGTCAACTTTGTGTTGAACTCCGCATTTATAAATTCATCCCTTGAAGTTTGATGTTTCAAGACCTAGATTTATTTATTAATTGTTGTTGGTGTTTATTATTCTGATTTAGATGCCCAGTTAAGTGGTTATGTAGTTCTTAAAAAGCAAAAAATTGTCCATTTGAAATGGTGATTAATCCCCTATCTAATTTTTCCATTCATTTTTCAATTGGCCTTTAAGAGTTCATTATTGGCTGACCTCTACTGCCTACAAATGATGCTTTCGAGTATATTTTGCTTTGAGATTCTTTTGGCTATAATTGCACTCAAAGCAGTTTGTAAAAAGATCCCCGTGATTTCAGTGTATAGCAACATAATTTAATTTGAGAGTTTGTATATACAAGCAGTGAGTAGTACGTTTTCCTCTATAATAAAGTTCCATATTGGGTATTGAGTCGGTAATGGACACAGGCTGTGGAGCACCTTGTTTACTGACCCCAATACACAGTTAACTATGATGTCATGTGACTGGCTGCAGTTTCTGTATAGCTTTTGTCTTTACATCTTTATTACTTGGAGTTAAACATTCTAGGCCAAATCTGTTTTGATAACTTAAGAACAGCCCCAATTTGATTTTTGTGGCCATATCGTTGGTCTGCAGAGCCACAAAGGAGAGAAACTGATTGTACTAATTCATAATTTTCTTATTGTCGCAAAAACAAACAACTCTTTGTTGATTCCATTTGCATCCTTTCCAAGCTGTTAAATTTACTTATGTAATATTATGCAATAGTTTCATGCACGGTAAAGCAACTTCTCCAAGAATACATTTTCGATATATTATGAAAATTGACATATGAAACTAAGTCAGATTTTCATTTTGCATACATAACTTTACAGACTTCTCCAATATGAGTTTATTTGTTGATACAGATGTAGACACAGCCTTAATAATTACTGGAACAAGTGTATCATCATGGATAGAGATAATCTAAGTAAGGAGCAGGTGATTGTTTTCATAGGATTACTGTCGATGCAGTTGTAACCCCCCTCCCCCACTGCCAACACCCCAGATTTGAAAATTGACTCTTTTCTTGTGTGATTGCAGTGTGGGACTGAGGGGACTTTTGTGTGGTAAGATTCAGTATCACAAATTGATGCGATGAGGATAAAGGCACCCAAGAGGAAGTGGGGCAGAAACTAATGAGTGTCAGTGCAGGCCACTGTGTTTCCAGTTGATTGGGAACCCCTATGAATAAGTCAAATTTTCTTTTTTCTCTCTTCCCTCTATTCTTGCTTTCTCTCTCTCTGCCCTGCACTATGGCTTCTTTGTGCTCAAAGAGGATAGTGAAGGTAGTGATTCTATCTTTTAGTTGCCTAGGTTAGTCTCAAATCAGCCGGCAAGCCTAATGCTTTTCCAGACATGCACAGACAATGCTGTTGTGTTGTTCCTGAGAAGCAAGACGATACGTTGCATATCAAGGCAGAGTCTCTGTAGGTGCTTGTTTTTCAGACCTGCTGGATCACCTTCTTTAAATAAACATATTTAAAAAGATTAGAATTTTGTCCATGCAGTACACACTGTATTTTGTACTCATTTTATCAGTTGAGGTGAAAATGCTTTGTGAGGTTTATTCTGTGTCCTTGAGCAGGATTAAACTTGGCTGAAAGGACAAAGCTTCCATTTTCAGCATATCAGAAACTCAGTAAATTATCAATAAAATACTTTGTCTCTAGGGATGTAACGGTGCACTTGTTTGTACCAAACCATTTTGTTTCGGGGGCCTCTAATACAGTCCAGAGGTGTACCGAACAAATGCATGTACTATCTTATGAGAAGACTCGCCTTAAGTTTCCACATGACCCTTGAAGTGGAATAGACACAGTATGAGCAGGATGACCGCAAGTGGAACTTATATGCAATGTTTGAGATCCTAAACGCACACCGACGCTACCTAGTATATGTATCATACACATACTGAACTTGAATCACCATGGCAGCTCAGAGCAGTGCCACAGGTACAAAGCCAGAGTTGGAAGACCCCTCGTCTTCTCTAAGGTCTCCCGAGTTGGGAGCATTTCAGATTCCCTGTCAGTTATGTCAATGGAGATCAGCTAGTTGACAAAGAAGAGCGGTGCATTGGTTCTATTTCTGGTAACACATCAAATTTCATAATGCATTTAAAATGGCACCACCCAACCATTAATATTAGGCCTACCAAGAGAAAAACTGTAACCCAACTACAGACACCAGCAGTGTTTAACAGCGGTTCTGATTGAGACACAACAAATGCTATTGGCAATAAAGATTTATTTTAATGAAATTGGTCTCCTTCACTGTACCGAAAATGTATCGAACCAGAGACCACTGTAGCAAAAATGTAACGAACCAACGTTTTTTCTGTACTGTTACACCCCTACTTGTCTCCATGTGCTTATTGAAATATTAGCTGACAAAGTATAATTTTTTTTAGACATGCTGAACATTAGCAACCAGTGTTTCAAAGCCTAGCCCTCACCATAACTTAGCATGAAATGAGAATGTGAAGTACATCTGACCTCAATTTGGCTGCTAATGATTTTCTACCATGTACCACATAAAAAAGTTTTTGGCATGATTCATACAGGCTCTGTGTTGGGTTGCCTTTGGGCAGCTCTTTGTTACATTTACGTTATATTCCTCACGAGGGATGAGGTCTGTAATCACATGGTAGTTAAAGTGATATTATCTTGAAACACTTATAAAATTGGAAACATTAAGCTGTATCTTTTTTTTTTCTTTCAGTTTTCTGCTTGAAGTTTCCATTCCTTTGTAACCACTGCTGTCTGAAACTGTCAGTGAAATGACACCTTTTGATATTGCAACAAGGACAATGTATTATGGAACTATTGTATTATGGGTTGCTGTGTCATTCACAGCTCTCTTTCCCATGGAGGATGTTCAGTGGGGGATGGGAAAGGGATGTAAAGCATCACAAATGGATTGGAAGGATTATCAAAGCTAGTAACTTTCTTATTAAACCTTTGTCTTATGGTGATTATTTCACAGCCGTTGTAATTATGAATGTGTGAGAAAAAAATGTATGTGTTTCTAGGCTGGAAACTATGTCAAATAGACCCAGCATTTAGTAACATTTTAATCTCAAAGGATGTCTACCACTATTTTTTCTCAAGATCATTGGTTGACCAGTAGACCTGTTTCTGAAAGTCCCATGTCAGATGTTTTATCTCTGGAGTTAACTGCTTCACCACCTGTCTCCCCTTTCCTAAATAAGAAGTCTTATCTTGAACAAACATCTTTGGTATCCATGGTCTCATCAGACTCTAAGCCATTGTTAGAGACTTTTGCATACAAAAGCCACAACATTTTGCGGTGCTTTGATGTGTTTCGAGTGTGGTCAAAGCATGGCAGGGGGCAGTGACTGTGATGTTCACTACTGATATGTTAAAAGTGCACACTGTTCTGTACCATGACGTCTATGTGGCCATTAGTGCAGCCCCCATTCCTGCAGCATTCCAGGGACTGTACAGTACTGTTGTGTGTTTGTATTGATATCAATCTAGATATACCAGACGGTACAGTGCACATGTAGTGTCTTCTGCTTACTAAATGATCATTCTGAAAGGAGTTTGGAAGGACCACAGCCAATTAATTTCATGAAACTTGCTGGTGTGTGTCTTACATTAATTTTCAGTATTTTTGGGTGCAAATAATCGTAAATGTGAAAGTTTGACATGCCATCCCAACCAATGTTGAAAGTTAGTCTGCAGGACGGTTGATCAGTGCTAGGTATTTTAACAGTTAACTTTACACTTGAATGCTAACACTGTTGTTATCTATGTTCTGTTTCAATAGGTAAGCAAATTGTTGCTGTTGGATTTATCCGCTACCATCCACTGGGATCCAGGCGCTTGAGTCCTAAATGACAAGGTATTTGAGGCAGCACGACATTTGTTATTCCCAGGATTAAACATTATCCACCATAGAGGGACCTTTTTTTGATTGAGATATAAATTTGTTCCTCTTGAAGCTTTATCTTCTCTATGTCTATGAACAGATCTGTTAACATGGATGTGAAATGTTAAGGCCAAACAGTCCAAGTCTTAACAAGAAACAACAGGAGTGCCCCACCTTTCTCCTGGGGGGCAAGTGACATGATACACCTGCCAGACAAGCTCTGTGTGCAATCTGTGTCTCAATTCATTTAAAAGGCCACAAAGCAGCTGTCCCCTAGATTTAGTTTGGCTAAAAATGCATAACAACCAGCATGTTGTTTATCAACGCTCACTACTGTCTTCATCAGTCTGTGTTATGTAACTTTCATAATCAGTGAGACAACTGCTTTATTAAAGGAGAGATGAACACGCTGTATTTACCCATTGTCTTGTTAATTTAGCAGCGTGGCAGTTATAACTGTAATTTGATTTATTACAGAAGTGTTTTCCATGGATACAAATGAGCTCTAGTCAAGTCAGTTATTCCAAAATAAAATCCTGCAACTGCCTCACTGTTAAAATCTTATAGCAATGGGAATCAGTATTGACTTTTGATGTCCAAATACTCAAGACACAGGATGTAGTTGGTGTCTGTCAGGGCCTGTGAGGTTGTTGACTGTGATTATGTAGAACATGCGTTCACAGACATGGCTGCTTCTAAACACACTTTGTTCATAAGCTGCCCGAAGCAACTGATAAAAAGGACAGGTTTGCCAGAGAGCCCCTACAAGTGCTAATTGTTCTGTTGAAGCTAGTTTTTCACCCCCCTCCTTTTAAAACTGAATATAAAATTATATTGTTATTTTAAAGGTTAATGTAGCTCAAGAAAAACAGTTTCTTCACTTTTTAAGGTGACACCATTATACATGTTCATGACCACTTTAAGCTGCATTGATTGAAATGAATCCGTGCTTTAAGGGTTGGAAGTGAACTTTTTTTTGTTCAAAATCTTGCATCATGTGGAAAATAACTCCCTGAAATACCCATGCGGCATGCCTGATTATTTATGTAAATAGGCCATTTCATTTAAAGTAAATAATATACTCTGAGGAAAAATGCTGACATTATGATCTCTGAGGAGTGATGTGAGCCATTTGTCACAATGCCAGCTACACTGTCTGTGCTTAAACAGATCCAGGATCTGTTGAAGTAGGACCAGTGTTTAATAGACCACATTCATTTTTAACAAATGTTTCCAGTGGCAGAAGACAAAAAACAGTGAAACCGATTACCCCAGATCCTTTGATAGATTTTGAAATGGGGAATACTGCTTAAACAATGGCTATAAAGAGGGATGTTCATATTGACCATTATACCAAGTTCATCCATATTTTTAAATCCAATATTTAAATCAATAACCAGTGCGAGTTCATTCTTTTTCTTGTTCTATTACTACAGAATTGTAACTGTTCCTTGACACAGAGATCAAATACATCTTGATGCACAGGTTTCTTTGATGGACCCACAAACATAATACTGTGTTTTAATCTACACTTCATAAAAACTGCAGCGCACTGGTATTAAGCAAACATAATTCATGTTATGTTTCACTCTTACTTTAGTTAGACACAGTGCGATAGAAATCAATCGCGGAAGTAGTTGATCAGCAAGCACAACACTGACAGTCACTACCCGCAGCACATCAGTTTAATGTATTTGTTAACATCAAACAGAGAACACAGTTTTACCTGGTTGCATTTTTGTCAGATGATATTCACACAACGGCCCTTTTTAAACCCAGCATTAACATGCATCTTGGCTGATCTGTGCACATGTGGACTGCTCTAATACAAGGTGTCAGCACGATCATGCAGTATTGAAGATGCATAGAGAACCAGAGGAGGTTAAGGATACATATGTCCACATTCTTTTATAAGTCTTAACATGAAAGTGTCCTGGGAGAGATTCAAATACTGCCCACTATGTTTTGAAGAATAACCTGGACCAGCCCACATGTGTAGTGACTGCTTCATATGCACAGTTCTGTCTGAGTGCACTGGAACAATCCTCCACCACTTTTTCCTCCCAAAGGAAATAGAATATCAGCAATTTCCACAATCTGGTAGAACTTTATGTACATGTTTGAACTGTTGGAAGATTCACTCCTCACTAAAACGTCCATCATGCGAGAGAGCCAATGAAACAGTTGCTAACAGTCGAGGCAAAAATGATTGGCTGACAGCATGAACTCATTCCAGTGAGTAAGGGATAAGAAAACATTCCACCTTCAAAAGCTGCCTGTTGTCTTTCAGCAGCACAATGAAGTAAATAGAAACATTTTAAAAGCCTCTTAAACCTCAAATGAAGGCAAGAGAAATGATTAGGGTTTAGATGAGTTAATTTATTTGGATATAGATCCAGCGACCTCTGAACACTCATTCTAACATCAGGTATGAACAGACATTCTTAGAACTGTCCATTTATGATTGGATGCCAAAAACGCATGTTAACTAAAGTTTTGAACAGGGCTCATAATATTAAGACTTCATGTTGTTGTCAAAGTTGTATCGAACTCTACACCTGCTTTGATCTTGGAGGGGAGGGTCATACATAGCTCAAGTCTCCTCTTGAACTAATTCATGTTTCAGTCTGAATGTCACAAATCAATCTGTTACTTCTACATTATCTGCTTCTACATTATACATTTATATTAGGGCTGTCAAGAGATAAATTTTCTCGATCGCAACTGATCTCAGAAATTTCATAGTTAATCGCGATTAATCTTTATTTACTTTGCATGTGTAAAATTGATATTTTGCAGTAAGACCGTTCGAATCTAAAGTTAAACCCACAATGCAAAGTA
>JAPSES010000081.1:6949623-6973080 GCA_029822895.1 Maxillicosta whitleyi | reverse complement strand
ACAATGAGTTTAATTAATACAACCAGAGGAGCTGCATGTGGATGGTAGAAGTGCGGAAAATGCTGGCAAACTGATCGTAATTAAAAAAAAATATTTGCAATCATAATTTACATTAATCTAATCTCGAATAACGCGTTAATATTCCCAGCCCTAATTTATATACCTGCCACTGTAGCTGGTAGTATGAGCAGATCCACCCATCACTGCTTAAAATCATCCACATTCTGCAGGTGACTGGGGCTAAGACCCATGGTTTCTTTGATACATGTGACATTCATTGTGCTTCGATAAATTGACCATCCCTTACAATTTAGTGTCCATGTTAACGCAGAAGAGATAACACATTTATAGATGTCTAGACTATTCCCATGAGGTCTTAAGTCCATTTGTCTCAATGGCACTATAGATGTTTGTGTCTTGTGACGCAAATAGTAAGGACAAATAACAGGACTGGATGACGGGAGGCATGGTATGTCAACTCTGTCCTCCTTGAGACAGCTTTGTTACTTACCTGTACTGGAAGGGATATGTTTGCTTTATAAAGAGGAAGGATTTCCGTTTGTCTCAAGTACCAGATTTCCACATTTACTTGTTTGTCTACTTGACTTGTTCCACGCAACTCTTATTCACTCACTGTTTGCGTAAGTTTCACAGTGCTGCAGGCGTATGTGTCATATTTAAAACCCTGATCTAAAGTGTGGTTTGTATTTCAGCAGGAATTTTGTGCATAATAGCAATTTCCTATTTTTAAAACCACATCAAATTACATATGGTGAAAACCACTTGTGTAGTACTATATAACCATTTGTACTGTGATCCTTGTTCTCCAATTTGAGGACTTCCACAGACAGTCTGTATGTTTGTGGGGATTTTTGGGTACTTGCACAGCCAAGCTCTATACACGAATAAAAGTTGTTATTATTATTATGATTACGCTTCTGATTTTTGCATTTAAGGAAGGTGTATCTACAAAGGTTTGTTACAAAGCTTCCTCGTTTTTACTTACAATAGGTTGGATTTTTATGAGTAGTGACTTATAGATGAATTATTCGTAGTGATGAAAATTAGCATTTTCTTTGATATTTTTATTGAAATTTCTTCCAAGGTGTTGTGGCTTTATCAATTGCATTGGCTGCTATACGTCGTACTGT
The DNA here is from genome assembly GCA_029822895.1 of Maxillicosta whitleyi. Taxonomy (NCBI): domain Eukaryota; kingdom Metazoa; phylum Chordata; class Actinopteri; order Perciformes; family Neosebastidae; genus Maxillicosta; species Maxillicosta whitleyi. The sequence continues at coordinate 6,971,929 of JAPSES010000081.1, read as the reverse complement.
TTGGAACAACTCCAGTTCTGCTTTTGTATTTCTAGTTTAAGTTGAGTTCCATCCAAGTCCCTTTTTTTCCCCCCATTTGTCTTTTCATTTGCAGAAAAAATTCCATTTGAAATACACCACAGAGTGAAATGTTTTTCCCAGTGCAGAGATATATTTTTTGTAAACCTTGCGTTAAACTCGCCTGCCTCAGAGGACCTGTTAGAGGTTCATTTTTGTTCAGGTTATCTACATCGAACAAGTTATTCTCAATATGAATTAATCTGTATAATAACATTATCTAGTGATGGACAACATCTACAGATTGAATTAACCATCCTTGCCCATGTGATCTAATATCTTACCAGAACATCTAATTGATTATTCTAGACACACAGTTTCAGCTGACGGTGTTTTTGGCTTAGAGACAGTTTTGCCTTGATTAGACTTTATGAGTTTTTTCCCCCAGGTAATCAAGTATTGTCCCTTGTCTGTCTATTCAGGGCTCTAATTGTCTGCACTGTAGTGAATATTGTTTTTCAGCTTTAAGAGAAAGTCAGACTTTTGCTTCAGGGTGTGATAAGAACGCAGGTGGAGCCGACGGTTCCTCTGCATTGTGATTCGTCACCCTCGTGTGCTTTCTCCAACATGTATCTGACGCAGGTAGAAACTGCAGCACATTTTCTCCGCCGAATGGAGCATTAAAACATTTGATGAGACTGTATGATTTTAACAAGGCATTACAGATCTATCATCCATTTCAATGTTCTACGGTACAAGCAAACACTAAAACGTGGCAACTGTCTGCACAAATACATGGCAATGACCTGGATGTGTCTGACCTGTTTATTGAAACTTGGCAAACTGTGTCTCACATGGACAAACACACAGACATGCAAGCAGCTATATCTGATACACATGTAGGTGCACATGTCATATATCATACACATGTGAGTGAATGCGTTGCAATTGGGCATATAGCTTAATGTAAAGAGATTCAGTGCATGTTATGCAGATATTATATGGTTCATTTGTTGTCTCTTTTTTTTAAATTTTCATAACACTATCTACTTCACTGCTTTTCTATCCTGGGCCATCTGTGGGTAGTAGCCTAGATCACAGGCAGATAGCCCTGCAGGCCCTCTTGAGATCTGAGCTGTAAACAAGACAAGCAGAATTGCTCTTAAGCATTTGAGTCACTGTGTTTTCATATCAACATATATTTGAAACTGTAAACATTAGTCCTGTGTCATGCTTCATGATTGAAAATAAACTATTGCAGCAGATAAGTATGTCTTCAACCTGTCACATGGAAGTGATTTTAGATTATAATACATAAAGCTTAGCACTGATGTGTATGTGTTAGGGTGTTTAATTGTAGTACACATAAAATTATCAAGAGCCATCTGTGTTTGAATATTATGGTTGGCTTTGTTTTATTAATTCCCTGTAATCATTTGCATGTCACACATACAGTAGTGTTTCTCTGAGATTTATAGAAAATTATTAAAATCGCCTTTAATATATCATGGCAAGTTAGCCCATGTGCTTTTAATTACTTGCCATGATATATTAAAGGTGATTTTAATATTTTTCTATAAATCTCAGAGTGCCTCTGCTCTTTTCTTCATTTTGTACCTTCTCCTCACCCAGTACAGAAGAGCACCTGAGTAACTTTACTGGAAATCTCCTGAGCGCTCATAGTTCTTTTGTGTCTTATACAGAAGTGTTTGTTACTGTTTTAGTGGAATAGTCTTTTCTTTACCTGGCCACCACGTCTCCATGTTGAGAACAAATTAAACGAGAACAAAGGGCAACTTTCTAACCAGCAGCAGTATTTCAGAGGGTTTGACAGTGTCAGTTTTCGTTGACATGAAAAGAAAATATCAGACAGAAGTTGTATTGGAATCGCACAGCTGTACTCACTTGAATAAATGATTCTTAGAAATTTTCCATCAATTGTGTATTAAAAATGGCTTGGGTGTCCTTGTTCACTCAGTATCATGCAACTTTTTGTGGAAAAACCATCCTGCCAGAGCACCTGCTGCATTTTAAAGAATGCTGTATGTTGAAACCTGCTTCACTTTGTTTTAAAACCTGAATATTGTGAAATGGATACTACTGGGTTGTCCCTATAGTTACTGTGACATTGTTAAGTAGGATTTATTTCATTGTATGGGGTTCCTCTCTGTAGAGATGAACTAATCCCATGGGCTCATATTTAAGTAGATCTCATATTTAATTAAGAACTCACTGGCAGAATACTATTTATAACCAGCAGGCCTCGCTCCTTTTTTCGCCCTGGTTAGGTTCTTAAAAAGAATCTGCTCACCAAATTTCCAGATTTTTTACTGCATTAGACCCAAATCTGTTGAATGTACCATGTAAGAATGTGGTCAAGAAAAATTATCACCAGCTAAAGAGGCTGTAAATCTCTGGATGATTAAGACATATGTAGGGGTTTTGTCCTATTTTCGATACTTTCATGGTAAAGGGGCAAAAACTGGAAGATTAGCAATTGTAAGCAAAATGATTTACAACCTTAACCTCTACATAAACAGTTGCACAAAACCATTCCTCAGTAGGTCAACCACAGACCAGCTCAACTTGTTGAAGCTCTTCTTTCCTCTTGGTTTGTTTCCAAAACAGATGGTTATGCTTTGGGGTTTTTAAAGGCTAATGGACCCATAATACTACTGCTGTGTTCTAACCATTGGGACTATTGTGGAAAAACATGTATGGGCTCAAAGGTGACAGAGTTCAAGTTTAGTTTAATCTCTTAACAAAAGAAATTGGAAATGAAGTGAGGAACAAAGTGGTTATTAGTAGAGACAGAGGCAGAATGATTTGTTAGTGTGTTCTGCACCTAAGGTGACTAATTCTCAGGTGATTAAACAATTGGTTTATTCAATAAGGCAGCTCTGCACTTTGAAGGACAGAAGTCCAATATGTTCTGACTTCATGTGTTTACTTGATATCACATGAAAGTCCACCAAGGTGAAAGAAATGCTGAGCAGTAGTGGGTTTTCCTGTAACAGTGGAGTGAACTGCAATAAAATCTGCAAAAGAAACCTTGCTGCTTACTTGGTTAACTGAAAGTCCAGAACTTCAGGCCCAAAATTGGCATCTTTTTTCACATTCTTTGCAACATTGCTAAGATCAAGTCACCTTCATTTGACAGCTACAGTGTCTGTAGTGTCTCAGAAGGTGCCAACCTCAGCAGATCTGCTGTCAGTTTTCATGTAGCCAGGAAGTGGCTTTCAGAGACACAAGAAGATACTCTGTGAAAGCCTGTGGTTGTAGTTCTTATCATGAAACAAATTTATACATGACTGTACCTGCAAATGGACTGGTGGCGGATTTTTAATAGCAAGAGTAGGAAAACATTTGTTGTTCAACCACAATGACATTTCCTGTGGTGATGTAGTTTTGCAGTTGTTCCTTGACAAGGAAGTCATTGTATCACACTAAATTATCCACTGCATGACCAATGTAAAGTAATTATGGAACAATTTCACATTTTAGAGGTATGTCCTCCTTATCACATGCACATATCCAGAGAACAATGTTGATTGAAGAAACCATGCAGAATAACAATTTGTATTTTAATATCATATATATTTGTCCTAGTCTCTAATCTGACAGACATGGGGATTGCCTAAACTAATATTTTTTGTGGTTTAAGAAATTATTATTTGTTTGTAACAAGTGTAAGCATTCCAAACTGAGTTATTGATATTTAAGTCAGGATTTATAATAGGGATGTCCCTATCTGATCACAAGATCGGAAATCGACCCCAATCACGTGGTTCGGGATTCGATCAGAATCAGGAATTATCTCCCGATCAGGACTCATATTTGTGTCTATGTATATTCTTATCATATTTTTTTATTAACATTTGTTATATCTATCTATGCGTTGGCACAGAGTGAAAGTCTTGACTTCGCGGAGAAACATCAACGCATGCAACACGGCATCACTTGGTCACGTGCATGGCACAGTTCTGAGTTAACGCAGCTCAAAGCCAGAAAGAGCCATTTGGCGCTAATGAGGAAAGAAAAGAGGAGGCGTATGTTTCATGTTGTAGAACTACCATGAAGATAGAGATGTTGGTTTTCATTAAGAAAAACATACACTTCCTTCAGTGAAACTTTGTACTGACAGATGAGTAGTGCAGTTCCTAAAAGCACTTTACAAAAACTGTGGCACTTTTAATAAAATTATTTGTTTCTATGCCTCTCAGTTGGTACATAGTGAGGTGCCATTGATTTGTTGATAAAATAAGGTGAACTAAATTTAAAAAAAAAAAAAAAAAAATGGAGCATTGTTAATCTGTTTCTTTGTTCTTCTTTGTTCTTTTTTTTTTTTTAAATAAGTATCGGATCGGGACTCAGTATCGGCAGATACACAAAATCAAATGACTCGGACTCGGGAGCAAAAAAACCTGATCGGGACATCCCTAATTTATAACTTCAAAACTGTTTAACTTTTTTTTTATGAATAGTGATAAATATCAGTACCATACTCTGTTTATCTTTATTACAAAAGTGCTGTAAAAAAATAAAACAAAATCCAAAGTGTGTTCTGTATACTTTCCTCCGATAGACATTTCCATACAAAAGTTAATTTCAGTATACTGTTACACTGACTGTTTCCATCTTACGTTAAATGTCAAAAGATAAACGTATCAGCTCACTGCATGTTAGAGAGGACATAACCTTTTGGAGTGGACTTCCTTATTCCTGGTATTTGTCATCCTCCTGGGGATCCATGACATCTCCATAACCTGAGTTGCTGGTCCCTGAATAAATGAAGTGAAAATAACCCAGCATTCACTTGCTTCAGGCCCATCCGTGTTTAAAGAAATAACATGGGAATTATTCATTAGAGTAATTATGATAGTCATCTCAAAGGGAATTGAAGTGAAGACGCTCTGGATTCTTATTTGAAACAGTCTTCACTGTGAACTGATAAGAATATTAGAATGGTATTAAAACACGCATGCCAGTCAGCGTATCTGGAAGTGTTTTTTATATTGTATAATACCCACCCTTTTATAAACTATCCAACGAAATTTGCTTTAAATACGTGTTACTTTTCGCTTGCTGTTACACATCAATAATACGGTTGAGCAAAACTGTATTCTATATATGCATTTTGATTTAGATTTAAAGCATTTATTTATCATAATCAGTGTAAAATGCAATAGAAAACTTAAAAATCCAAACAAAGCTATTTTGTTTCTATGCACCATAAAATATTAATATTTTCATGAGAATATATTTGTGCTTAAAAGGCTAAGTGTTCACAATATTGTTTTCATGTTTAGTGGACAAACACAAAGCCACACTCTCCAGTGCACATTAGCATTCCAAACTATTGGCTTAGCAGGCCCGGCTGAAGCGTGGGAGTGTGTCTGTGCGTCATGGTATGTTGAAGACTGCATCTTGATTGCGTCACATCCTCTATGGTTAGTAGAGAGTATTGTAACAGCGGTTAATACAGATGGTGAGTTGATTGTAAGCAGATTTATACTGGAGTAGAATGTCATTGTGTTTTTATAAATGCAGATAACATTCATGGTATTAAATGGTATTGTGTTCATGAAAAAGGCATTGCTAAGAAGATGTGTACTGAATCTTGTTTAAAGCTTTAGCTATTGAGGACATGCACATCTTAAACATGAGGAGGGGATGAATTGCAGATTTTGCATATAATTTATTATAATGCAGAGGAATATTTGCGTGTGTGTTTGTGAATGTAGAGGAATATGCATAGATTACACGTTAAAGTGCAAATATGTATCTTTTCATTGTCATTTTGAGCCCAGTCTAGTCTGATGTAGTGTGCTTATGGCTAAAAGTTGGGAAGATGCTGTAAAAAGGCACTTTGTCTTTGTCATAGATCGGATTACTCACCCTCATTTCACCATGAATTCAAAGAAAACAATCATTGTTTTGTTTTCTACAGTCACGCAAGACCACTGAGACCCAAGAACGCTGGTGAGAACCAAAACCAGAGCGAAACTGGAACTTCAGGTTCCACTAAGCTGCATACCCCCGCTACAGATACTGACAGGGTTGTCTTTCTACCTATTTCAGCTGTAATTCCAGACATGAGTTCCTGTTCCTTAGTTTGTCTAATTATGGATTGCTTCCTATGTTTTGCCTTACTGAGATGAGGGAAAAATCCAACATACTGGCTTTCAGCAGTGCTAAAATAAGAAAATCAGCATGCAAATGCATTTAAGTAAGTGTGTCTGGGAAAGGTTGTTTTGGGAGTGTGGTGTATAGAGACAGGCTCTGTGTGTGTTAGTCAGTAGCTGAGCTGTTGTCCTCTTAACTCAATATCGCACTGCATTATTGAGGAGCAGCAGCTCTCCTGTTGTGCCGGCTAGAGTTAAACGCAGTGTTGTTAATGAGGTGACTAGAGCAGAGATGAGGGAATGTATTGTATTTTACAGAGATCGAATCTACCTACCTACCTAATGAATATTTGTAATGCTTTGTTCTAGCATAAAATGGCAAAGTTCCAAAGTTTTTTAAGATGGAATATTATTCTGTTTCTTACATAACCTTTAAGATAAGGAAATGCAGTCTCTTCCGGACTGGACTTGGCAACAATCCCCTGTGTAAAATCACACCTGTGCTTATTTTCCGCTGTTCTGTGTTGGCAAACAAGTATACATATGGGATTTCAACAAATCTCTGCAGTACCAGATTAGTATTAATGGAAACTAATACACTGTTTTGTTTGTGAACCTGATGCTGCATATCCCAGCAGTGTGGTATCAGACTTTGGTGTGCACCCATGTTGAAATATAGTTTGATTACAGTAGAATATTTAAGGCCGTTTCCATTCATTTTCAATGCACAGAGGCCCTGCTTATTCCCTTTGCTGCTTTGAATTGGAAACGATAAAAGGGATGGTAATGTACCACATCTACTAGTTTGAAAGCGTTAAAGCATTGTTATCGGGAGGGTAAGAGAACAAGCCTGAAGCCCAGTGGCTCTACAACTCTGCATTAAGGAAGTGACTTTTTTCTTTCCTCTTCCTTCACAGACGGAGGCAATTCAAGTGTGTCCCGCAGGATGGTTTTGCTTTGCGTTTTGTAATCTCTAACATAAAATTTTAGCTCTGGCCTAGCAATCCTGTAACGGTCCACTGCAATCTGGTTCAAAAGCTTCTTTCATAAGGCGAGGGCTAGCTCGTACTAATCACATTCTGCCATATCAACCAGACGTGTTCTATTTGCTATAAATAACACAAGCTGCTCGCTACTGTCAAAGGCTGCACTTGTGTTTCCGCTTAACCCATAGCACACAAACACACATACACACCGAGACTCCGACGCAGACAAAACACTGACAATACCTACTGGGCCTGCAGTATTTTTAAAGTTCTTATGTTAATGATGAAAACTTTGCTTGCCCTCTGTGGGTTTTGAGCAGCTCAGTGAGGTAATTGTGCATTAGGAGCTAAAGCAGAGACGCACATTAGAAACTGCTAATTGGTTCCCAACATATTCTGGCGGATAAACCAGAATTAGGGCAGTGAGTCCTAGACCGCAGCATTGGAAAGACTCTGACCTTAAGGGAACACAGAGAAGTCTAAAGCATGAAATACACCCTAATTATCTCCTTCTGCCCAGTCAGGCTTTACTTTTATTAGTGGGTCTCTTAGTCTGGCCTCCTATCACTATCCGTCGTAACCTTTCAGTATAAGCTGTTCAGTGCACTTAGCTGGTGTTCTGTGTGTGACTTGGGGGTCGAAAAGCCGTCTCTACCCTTGACCGTAGTCTCTATAGCAACAGGGCCGACCCAGGAGGCACTTAAGTTACAGGGAGAGGGGTTGTGACAGGGAAGTGGTTTCCTGGCTCTGACTGGGAGAATAAAGTAGGAATCTGACTGGCCTGCCCTCTGGACTATTTCATTCATTGCTGCTCAGAGGAAGCCACAAGGATCACTGCCAGGCTCGAGTCACATGTCCACCATTCACACATGCCCACACATGTTGAAATTTCTGCAGAAATACAGATAGCATTTGTTTCACTCCTTGTGTGTGTGTTTTTTAGGTTAAACTGTGTTCAGCGATCTGAGGCAAAGCTCTTCCTAACACTCTGATCTAAAGAAATGTGCTAAATAAGTAGACTAAGAAAGAAAATCTCAGACAAGAGCTTACCATGTCTGGAAGTCTCCACTGCATGTCTTCAAATTTCTTGGCTCAAAAGTCAAAAGCCCTTGACGGACTAAAGCTGGGTAAGTGTAGTCAGTCATCATTCCAGTAACATGTAGGTCAGTGGATAAGCCTATCTATCTATGTTGTAGCCAGTGCAGTTCTCATTAGTGTGGTGCCTTCCAGATTACACTCTGCCAGACAGACAAGCAGACTAGCTTTGCCAGAGGTATTTAGTCCAATTCACTTTTCTTTTCTTTTTTTTGGGGGGGAGAAGTAGGAGGAAGTGAAAACAGTATATTTGTGTCACAGGAAAAATAATGAGATGAGCCATAGATGTATTGTCAGAGAAAAAAGGCAGCAGATCTATGTGCCACTCTACCCTATGACACAGATGTTTTCATTGTGTGGCAAAGGTATCGCAGTAATGTGGTGTTGATCATGCAAATGTTGGACAGATACTGCGTACAAAAACAGGCCATCATAGCGAAACTAATGGGTTTAACAGTGCACATATATTTGTATAGTTTTTCTGTAAAATAGCTGTTAAGAGGAAGACAGTTAATCACTTCTCACCCCTGGCCAGTTGCTGCCAAAGTGGTTTTGCTCATTGTAAAGTAATGTACTGTTATTAATTGTTAAAAGTTTAGATTTTATAGCTAACTTTGCAAAAATTTACCATCATTGGATAAACTGCATGTGGCAGTTCTCACGGTGGAATACTATTATAAACTAGGAATGAAAAGGGGGGGGGGGGGGTCATTGTTATTAATTATTATTTTTCTCCTTTTGTGTCTGGAGAATATGATTTCAGAATGTTTCCCACCATTTTGAGGCATAGTTGTCATTTTGGGGACCACCAATGTCTGTGTGGAGAGCATCAACTAATTAAATGACTTTTTTTTTAGATCTAATGGTTGTAGCTGGTGTCCTGTGTACTTCTCCAACAAGGCTTTTGGGTGTTTTAGATGCATTTCCAAAGGTTTGCATGCCAATATTATCATAAACATAACATGCTGTGCACTTTTAACACCTGTCAACCAAATATAGTGTAAGATTTTATTGAAAGTTACTGCTCTATAATTTAGACTAGATTGTAAAACTTATTGCGTACATATTTATATTTGAAAGTATAAAGATATTATAACTGCACAAGGCCATTTGACCTTGGAAAAAGTATTCCATGGTCACCAATTCTGAATAGGGTTCTGCTCCATGCCAAGAGGCATCAGAGTATAAATTTGGTGCAGATATGTCAATGCATTCTTCAGATAATGCTATTATGTCATTGAATGGACAGACAGACAGTCCGACAGGTGACAAAACAATTGCAATACCCCTTCAGCCGGATGTTGGCCAAGGGGTAAAAATGGACCAAGATGATACTAAATTATCTGTTTTATTGAAGAATAATGTGTTACAAACTTTATTTGTAATTGTATACTGTCTATTACTCTATCAAAACATTGGAGCTCATACAATTGGGATACTGTGGTTGATATTGTGGCGAGCAGTGATTCTAATGAAGACAGAGAACTTCTTGCTTCCAGAGTGGACTTTTATTTTGACAACCGTTCTTACCTTGCGGCACGCTGAGTAGCGCAACATGACAGCGGCACTTGGGTCACTATAATATATTACAGTCAAATGCTCAATATGAACTTATTCACCTCACAGAGACTTCTCTCTCAACTTGCATTTAAAGCTTTCCTGTTAATCTGTCAGAACATATATACTCTATGTCTCACCATACTTTTCTCATGACAGTCCTATCTGCTCTTATTTCATGCTTGCCCTTTCTTGCATACCTCAAAATAAACTATGCCTACCCATCTCTCTGTTAGCCCTCATATCACTATCCTCTCTTGTCCCAGGCCTCCCTCTCCTCCCATTCTGCACAACATGCGTCATCCATACACTCAGTGCTTGTTATTAGGGCTGAATGGAGCCAAGCCCTCTGTCATCCCCTCTGGTGATAGACCATATTACTCAAGAGTATTTATACATGAGTTGCCTGCTGCTGTAGCAAAGGGTGTGTGGGAGGCTGACAGCCTCTTGGTTGTGCATACCTCATGTGAGCGTGGGTGTGTGCATAGCTAGACCCTTTTTTCTTTTTAAATATAGGTTTGGAATAAAGTGGGTGCTGATTGAACCAGACCTCCTTCAAGTCCAGTTAGGAAGGACTTAGGAAGTTTCTTCAGGATGCCTACTTTTATCATTTTTATTAGTATTGTGACTTGCTACGGGACCATGTTTTCAGTGGCTTCTAAAATATTTGCATGTAGGTTGCGTTGTCTATATAAGGCATCCTTGCAGAAACGAAAATGCAAAAAAAAGTTAGTAACCAAATGATTTGCAGAAAAGAATGACTGACGTACTTTTCTGAGTTAAGCTCTAACACAAACATTCATTCACACCCACTCTTGGGCTGCACTGTTAGGGTAGGTCAAGGCTATCACAATTTTACAGCACTATCAGATAGCGAGGATACACAATGAGTGAAGGACTCGCAGATTATGTACTGCAGTAGCTCACAGATTAAGATGAGGGGGTGGAAAAGTCACATTCTCTACATGCTTCAAAGAACAAAGCCCCTGTTGTCCAGAACACATTCCCTAGTGCATACAGTATTTGATAATAAACCTGGAACTCAAGTTATAAGAATAACTGTATATTCATGTAGAGAGTTAAAGGACTGTTTACTCTCCATTCTTTCTCCTAAGCCCCTTTCAACCAGACCGAAGGCTGAAAAGATTTTCAGGATTTTATGCCGCCTCATTTTACAGTTGAGAGTTTTTGGATGGATCTAGTCAAGAGCAAGCACTTCCAAAATGATGACTGATTCATGACCTACTTTTTTGCATATTCATCTTCATCTTGATCCCAAAAGAGGATAGAGAATACCCATGATATTGAATAGATGCTCATTTTGTCTCCCTCATGAATGTTCAGAAACAGAAAAAACAGCCTTTTCTCACCAGAGAAACTGAAACAAGAAAAGGCTACCTTTTTTTTTTATTAAGGTTTTTCCCATTATTTATTTTCAGTAAAATCTAAAACAAAACATACAAAACATGTCTGTATTGTTTTCCTCTTTCTCTGTCTCTCTTCTGCTGAACAATTACTCATTTTCATTGATCAAATGTAATCTATATGCTAATTTGAGTACGCTGGCAGCACACTTCTGTGGCTGAAATAATAAGATTGAGTGTGAATGATGCAACCAATGGTGATTTTTTTAAAAGGATCTTCCACAGAATTGCTGCTGCACTGAGGGATGTGGAATGAATTTTGTAGAAGAATCTGAAGTGAATCTATTCCTGTTCTTCATCTGAAGCTGCTGATGTTGGTGTCGAGCTTTGACTTCTCATACTAAAAGTTCCTTAAAACCAGAATCTGAAGTTCATTAAGTGCAGGTTCCAGAACATGACACAACTGAGCAGTAATACCCAGTTTTTGGGTTTTTTTTTTTTTTTTTTTTTTTAGAAAATTTTAGAGTTTCTCAACATGGGTTTTGTTTCCATATTTTTGCCCTTTTTGATTATAGGCGATTGTGAAATTTCATCCACCACCATTGTAAATTTTTGGTAGCAGCAGTGCAGTGGTAACAGTGTGGGTTAAAACACATCAGAAAATCTATCCAAAAAACATATATACTTATATATATTATATGTACTTGTGGATGAACAGTATGAATATAAATCTCTACAAAAATAGAAGTAGATATAGCAGTAGAGTAAAATATTCACAGAAATTCACATTTCCCTTTAAAAACCTTTAGGGGATATACTCAAACCAAAGACTGGTCATGGCTTTTCCTCAGATCCCCTTTTTATACATTTGTGCGTGATTGTGATGTGACAGACATCCTGTCTCATACGTATTTTCCTTAAATGACCGTAAACCTCTTTTAAGTGACAGTCCTGAGTTAATAAAGACCATTAAAACATTGTGGATTTTTTGTGATTTTGACACATTGTGTTGTAGCTTGCTTTTTTTTAAATTAATCAATCTATGATGTTTATTGATTGGAATAATCTAAATTTCTTATCTTCCATCTCAGCTGTTGATATTATTGTCATTATTCTACAGACCTTTGACGACAGTCTCTTCCTTAAAGCAAGACATATAGAGAAACAACATATAAGTTCCCTTAGAATTGAAAAAGTAGTTGCATAATCATGGACTATATTAACAGGTCACATATCAAGGGCGGAGTATGTGTATAGGAGAATGATTATGTTTATACCACATTAAAAAAAATATATATATATATATATGTGATATATATGGCGGGATGAGGACCTGGAAAACGCTTTAAAAAAAGTTAACTGAATCTATGGTTACATCCTTCACCCATTCTAATCTTTAACTCCCTTTATAGTGCCTGAGGATGTCCAAGCGGAGCTTGTTTGTTCGTCTGGTGCCGTGCCGCTGCTTGCGGGGTGAGGAGGAGACGGTAACATCGCTGGACTACTCCCACTGCAGCCTGGAGACTGTTCCTAAGGAGATCTTTAGCTTTGAGAAGACTCTGCAGGAACTCTATCTCGATGCCAACCAGATTGAGGAGCTGCCCAAAGTAAGACTCATACACACAAATGTTAAATACTACTGTATGTACACCACCTACAGTTTATAAATCCTTATAAAAACAAAGAGGTGTTACTCATACGGTTAGTAAATATTGATGCTCACAGTGCGTCATCTAGCTTTTGTCTTCTGAAAAGGGCCATTGTGGGCATTTGTTACTTCATATTAATGTTGAAAGAAACGCTTTTAAAAGATTGCATTGTAGTTTGAAAATAACTCAAATTTTTCATCCCAGACAATTTTTCCACATTTTCTGCCATTTATCCTCATGACTTTGTCTCTTCTCTCCTATACAGCAACTGTTTAACTGCCAGTTACTCCACCGACTGAGCATGCCAGATAATGACCTAACGGTGTTGCCAGCAGCAATCGCAAACCTCATCAATCTCAGGGAGCTTGACGTCAGCAAAAACAGTAAGACAAATGACCACATGTTTTTGCTAGATTCTATGTCTAAATCTTTTTGTTAGGAAGGTATCCTAGGTTAGAGGTGTCATTGGATCAATGCAGTCATCTTACACTGTTATGAGATCATGTTGCTGAAACCTGAAAACTGACCACGGCATGAGCTAAGGTGCAGTGACCTGTGAAGTTAAAGTGGTGAACTGCACTAGTCATCTTCAGGCTCCCATGGCTGACAGTCAAAGGGTGAAAATGAAGTTGCTGGAAAAGGCTGCGTAGCTGATATCTTGTTTGGATAGTTATAGCATTCTGAACTAAAATGCTGCAGCACGTTTCATTTACCACATAATGCGTCAGAGGACAGCATGACGCTAAACCCCTGATGTGATTGATAAAGGAATTGGACATGCTCAGACCTGCAGTATATGTAACGCTATCTTCAGAGTGCAATGTAATAAATGGGACAAAACAGAACAACTCAGTGAAGCTCCTCAGAACTGCTTGTCATTCACACAGTGAAAATCTGTACAAGTGTCATAGTGTCTCTAGTATTGAACATTCACAATGCTGAACATGATATAGAGCCTCTGTTAGAAGTTATCTGTAGCTTTTTTTTTTTTTTTTTTAACTTTTATGTCAGCCTTTTAGAATACTATACAACTTTGAAGGAGCTGAATGTTTTTTTTATTTCACTGCTCACTTACAGATAGATTCCCCTGTTTCACTTTTACATTTCTGACTATACTATATACTATTGCTAAGCACTGTTACCTAAAAAAAAAAATAATTAAAAGTAATTTAAAGTTACTATAAATGACCTTTGATTATCAATGTGTAACTTTAAGGAGGGTGGAAAAAATATCATGCAACCTCAGCAAAAAACTGAGAAAGGTTAAAAGGTAGTTCTAATAGAAATGAATGTGTACAGAGACAGCCTAGTTTAAACAAATGTTGAGAAATGTGGTGGTGTGTGTGCTATGTTGACATTAAAAGTAGCTTATCCTTCTTCACAAAGCACTCTGCTAAGTGTTGTGGACACGAAACAAAGTAGCTGGAAATAAACCTTCAGTCTTGGTCACGTTCCCTTTCTACCAGTTCACACACTGTGAATGATGGGTGAGAAATCGCAGACTATCACCCACTGATCTCTTTTTTTTTTCCTCCTTGTTCTTCCTCTCTAGCTCTATTATTATGTCACCTGGAGTGCTCTTCTCTGTGGTTGTTTAGAGTGGAAAGGTGCACAGCCACTGTTAATGTAACATGCACACATGGGTCACACAAAGAGCCTTACTGCTTCATTCAGTTTCTGCGTAGCCAGAGAAGTCACAGTCCACCTACAAGTATGTTAATGTTCATAAAGCTGCCTCTGCTAAACACGAACAAATGGCTTTGATTATCCTTTTTTTTTTTTTTTGGTCTCAGCAAAAGTCATTTGTTGTTTTGTCAGCAGTAATAAAATGGCTCAGATACAGCGCCCAGCTGTTGATTTGATGGTCTGTATTAGCTGAAAAAAAGGCACTGTTCATGTCATGCTGTCTGTTTATTATCAGGTATCCAGGAGTTTCCAGAGAACATCAAGAACTGCAAAGTCCTAGCTATTGTGGAAGCCAGTGTTAACCCCATCTCAAAGTAAGCACAATACACGCATAGATGCTAGTTTTTAGTAGTATTATACTGCAGAGACTTTATTAGCCTGTCTATAGGTGCATGTGTAGTAGTTATTATTATTTCTGTGTGCCATCAGGCTCCCAGATGGCTTCACCCAGCTACTGAGTCTGACGCAGCTCTACCTGAACGATGCCTTCCTGGAGTTCTTACCAGCCAGCTTTGGCAGGTAGGTTTGTTCTGCATGCCTCTGCTTTAATTGATGATTGATCAAGTCTCGATATATATAAATCTAATCTAATTTGTGGATGACCATGATAGATCTCCATCCACTATACTTTTTAATGCTGCAGGAAAGTTCATTAAAACATGTAAAACATAACCAGATGACTGCTGAATGTCTTAAGGGGATCGATAATGTCAACCTTAATGTGTATAAAACAACTATGGTACATTTTCAAAAGCAGATTGAACAGATTTTGATATGTGTCCACATGTTGTCTTGAATGATAATATTGTCCAATGCAAAGGTCATGTTTACCTGTATTTATTCTGAAAGCAGCAGTGGGTTTCCTGAGAATATTGTCTTAGCAAACATAGACCAGCTGCTATATAATTAAATTGTGGTTTTTACATAAGAGCACTGAGCCCAGCCGTTCTTTACAGTAAACACTTATCCCTCGTATCTCTTGAGTGCATTTTCATTTTGTGAACATGATTTAATTCCTGTCAGAACCCTCTTTGTCATTACTCATCTCTTTTCTTGGGTTTCGGGTTATATCTGCCACTCTTGTTCAAAGAAATGTACACAAATTCTCCCCACAACATCTTAAATGTCAATATTCTATAAGCACCAGCTTACTGACTATGTTTACATGCACAAAGTGTTACAGATTTTTCCCTGATATGCATATAGCACTAATGTTCAGGTTTATGTGCAGCCATGCATACCCTGATTAAAATCTGCACGCAATTTTGATACAGACCTGACAGCCAAGCTTTCAGTGTTTGCAGTGCATTATGCATGTGTTTACTGTTTTTGTAAGAGAACACGCTGTGTCTAACATTGTAATCAGGAACCTTAGACCTTCACCATGCCAAAATACTTTTGTCATATCTGCAAATATTTACTACTTTCTTAAAACTAGTATTGAGTTACATAAGATCATGTGTTTTTGTTAATTGTTGATAGAATAAAAACACACACAAAAACAGTAGATAATGATTATTATATGTCCTTATTGGGAAATCTATCATTACACAGCGTTATTACACTGTGTAATGCCCTCTAGTTTTCACAGTTTTATATTTTAAGTCTGGTTGTTGCACTCTTATTGTGATATTGACGTAACCATTTCCTGTTTGCAGGTTGACTAAACTACAGATCTTGGAACTGAGGGAAAATCAGTTAAAGATGTTGCCAAAGTGAGTAGTTTTGGCTTTATATTTGAGTAAATATACAACACTGTCAGTACTTGTATCTCATAATAAAAGTTTGTCTCTCTCTTCACTGTCTATTTCCTTGAAAAGCCCCTACATCATCTCCACTGTGTACTCTATCCTCCCTCTTTTCACCATAGGCTCACTCCCTGCACCTCTGTAGTATTAAATTCCATGGTGTTACATAAGAGCCCCCTTTAGTTGGATGCTTGCTGTGACAGGTTTTATAATCCTCTTCTGAGACAGTGGTGAGGGTTATTTCACCATTTGAGAAGGTTGCAGTGCCTCTGGGAGACTAAATGTCCCTTGAATATTTGGGAAAGCTCCAGGTGATTGTAGGGATAGCCACTTTCTCTTTCAGTCCCTCGTGCTTCACTTGCTTTGAAGCACTTGCTGTATCATTCCATTGATGTCCTTCCCATTTTCTCAGCAAAAACTGCTTGTTTCCTTATTTGCCTTTTTTGTCCTTCCTCGTGCTGGCAGGGTTTCTTTTGTTATCTCACTTTCTTTTTTTCTTCAGCTGAGTGACATGCTGGCCAGTTTATATAGTGCAGCACAGTGCCTGAGCTCCGAGCGGATCCTCTCTTCTCACTGTGTTTATGTGACAGAGGCCAGACCTGTTAAAGGCTGGAGCCCTGACAAAGAGAACGACTAATGATCAGGAAGGTTGCCAGAGCAACACACAAGCATTTCAGAGATGTAAACAAATGTGTGCATGCACAAAGACCCGCAGAGTCTTTTTTCAGGACTCCTTCATGGAAAATGCTAGCTTCTTTTTTCTCAGCTCATAGACAGCACAAGCATAAAGCAAATATTTCTGCAGAATCTAAAGAAAGCTGTTCTGCTGCTCACAACTTGGGGTCATAAGCCATTGCATGTTTTTTTTTTTTTTTTTTTTCCAACCTTTGAAAGGATTTTGTACACCAGCCAGCTCTCTCTAACCCCTCCAGCTCACATGGGGGTCTGTAGTACTTTTGCCAACTTTGAGGTAAGAATGTGATAAAGCTGGCTAATACTCAAGTACACTGACATGATTAATGTTTTCTTACGGCAATAAGTACTTAGATAATCACCAAAGGGTTTAAATCTTATATATAATTTGTGCCGTGTGTCTTACATTCTCTATTTATGAGGAGCCCCTAAAAAGAAAACCGACTCCTGGCGTTAGCAGGCGTTAGCTTTCCATTCCCATACACCATTTGTCACTGCTGTAGGGTACATGTCCATTTCATCTACTGGTCTGTATATCCTCAAGTGGTTTCCATTAGCCTCATAGTGTCATCCAGTTTTTTGTGTTATTTTCTAAAAAATCCTGAATAATTTTTTCTCTGCTCTGTGTTATCTAATAAGCTTTAAGCGGATTTCTTGTATCACAATTATTTTAATGCCTCATACCGTTTAAACTCTTGACCCAATGTGTTTTTAGGAATAACTTGCAGGAATGTCCTTCCATCAAGGGCACTGATGCAGTAGACAAAAAAAAAAAAAAAACTGTGTATTGAGGCACAATTTCAAGTAGCAGGTGTTGTGAATCAAGCCTTTGCAATGTTATTTCACCTCCAAGTTTCTGCTACTGGTGATCAGTTACATATCGTTCAGATTGTAAGCACTTGATTACCCTGGTTTTTTATCGCCTTGTTTACAGTGTAGCAGAGAATGAGCCGGTGACCTGAATGTGGAGAGAAAATTCTAGGGCAAGGCTTAGGGCTAGCATACGTCACATTTTCCATTATTAAAGCATATTTCTGTCATGCCTTAGCTCCAAAGGTATTTATGAAGTTATGTTGTAAAACAAGCAAAGGCAGCAAATGCATAGTCTCCAAAATGTGCCATAAATATTGTCAGACATTTTAAGACCCGAAAAAAGTAATAATGCGTTCTTGGCCTTCTTTTGAGATCTTCAGTGCATGTAATCCTTCTCAAAAAAACAGGGTCAGTTTAATGTTTGCCACTGGTTTCCAATTTCCCACTTGTGAAAACGTTTGATTTGTGACTGACGGCAATCTGATTTGAGTAAATTTACTGAATGATTGAATTTAGTGCTTGTTTGGAGTATCTCACCTCTGTCTGTCCCGTGTGTTAACAGAAGCATGCAGAAGCTCACACAGCTGGAGAGGCTGGACTTGGGGAGTAATGAGTTCACTGAAGTGGTGAGTATCTGTCAGTTGGTGGGTCGATGCACGGGGCCGTCCGCCTCTGCAGTGATGACCTCACTTCTCTGCTTAACATGTTTTCTATCCAGCTCCAGAAAAAAAGTGCTTTTACAGTCAGCTTCATTAAGACATAATAAGACACAGTAAAATATTCATGTTTAGTTTGTTCATTTGTGAAGCTCTTCATCCTGTCCCTATCTCGCAGGCATGCATATTCCTATAAGCTAACCTCCTTCTTCCTCTTTGTATCTGCAGCCTGAGGTGTTGGAGCAGCTGAGTGGAATCAAGGAGCTGTGGATGGACGGGAACAGACTGACGTTTTTACCTGGGGTATAATTTACACTTGTTTCTCTACACACCCTTTCAGTGCTTACTGCATCCCAAAACATCATCTTCAGATTATTTCCTTTGATTTTTCTCTCCACCTGTCTGCTTAAATCCTCATCAAAACTGTCTGCAATCAGTTTGCATTACCCTTTGTGCTTCCTGAAAACCAGCAGGGGAGGAGCTGCAGTTAGCAAAGGGCTTCATAGCCGAATGCATACAACCGAACGGCATTAATCTTTCTTTCGGAGGTCACTGAGATAATTATCGAATAATAATGCTGCTGCTGTGAAGTAATTGTTTATTTGAAAATGCTTAATTTGCAATGATGACAATGTGTTACGTGAGATTAATATTTCATCCAAATGACCAGCTTGTTTGTATCTGGGTCATAATTGAAGCTTTATTTCTGTTGCCAAGTATTCCACAGCATCAACTGTAATCACAGTCTGGGGTTTTATACACAACGTCTGTTAAGCAGGCAAGCACAAACTGAAACCAGTGCCATTCTCGCCATTTTCTCTCATATGTAATGTGTGTGTTTCACTAGATTTCTATAAATGTGCATCTTCTATATGCATAATTTAGTTATTTGCTTGATTACACTCACTGCATATTGCCAGGCAAGAGGATGACTGGATATGAGTGAAAATATTGTGTAAGTGTTTTGTGTTTGTGACGTCTGCATTCACATGTTCAGATGCTGGGGATGCTAAAACAGCTGGTGTACCTGGATGTGTCCAAGAACAACTTGGAGATGGTAGATGAGCAGATTGCTGGCTGTGAGAGTCTACAGGACCTGCTGATCTCCAATAATGCCCTCACACAGCTACCAGGCTCCATTGGTAATGCCCATCATACACACACATAGATTTTTCATCTAAAACAACTAATTATGAAACACCTCAGTAGTCTATGTGTTGCGAATGTACTTTTCTTTTTTTCTTCTTCTTCTTTTCAATGTAATTTTCATTCCTGGTTCTTCATCTTGTACAATAGTCTTGTGGTAAAAATGGCAAGAGGCGTTTGCTTATTATTGTACTTCCCCATAATGCAATACCATATGTTGGCTTTTAAGCAATAAACTTGTAGAATTCTTCTACATTTCCAACTATGAATCAAATAAGAAGCATAATTTAAAATGCTCCTTCTTGACTTTTATGTGTCCCTTCTTGGATAGTGTTAAATGTGTGTTTTCATTCATGGATAGGTGGAAATGTAATTAAGAAAATCAATTTAACATAAATGACAAGCTACAGTACATTTATGTTACATCCAAATTGCTTTCTTTTCACTCTCTAGAGTAAAATTCGCCTGTTTAGACCAGATCCATAAAAAAATATATGATCCCAGAGGCAATGTTAGCGTTGATTATTGCTAAACTAGTTACAGTCCTGTATTGATGACAGAGTAAATTAATCTAATTAACTGGTGTAATGGATATTCCTATTTGTGATGCAGTAGCAAGTGAGAATCAATAACTGCCCTGAGCTATGGAAAGCATCTCCCTGTAATTCACTTTGACTCTCTTTGTCTTTTACTTTACATTAGGCTCATTGAAGAAACTGACGGCACTGAAAGTGGATGAGAACCAGCTGATGTACTTGCCAGACTCCATCGGAGGGTGAGCTTAACAGCAATAGTTTAATGTCATCAGAAATAAAACCCTAGATTAGTGGATTATTGTGCTGTTTTCATCTGTCATCCACACATCACAAAAACGTCTGTCTGGATAAATCAGATATCCTCATATAAAAGAATCGCTTTCAAAGGCTGATTTTGTTCCAGTCAGTCCTTATGATGTCAATGTCCAAGTCCTGCTAAACGTCATGTGTCTGTCATTGATTGATGGAAAGCATTCTGAAAGTCGGTTTTCATTGTAGTGGAGTCGGTGGTAATCTTAAAGACAGATTAAATCAAGCATGCTTGTGTTTCTCAGACTGCTGCTGTCCACATCAGATAAGCTGCTGTGGTTTTAGTGTACAAACGATTTATATATGTTGACCTTTCATCTAATTTATCATTATGGTCTATCGTTAAGATATAATTCCAGTTTATTCCATTTCTGTTTGTTTATTTGTTTGTTTATTTAAGTTCATCTCTGCTCATTTCCACATCTCGAATTAGGTAAACCTTATATGCAACTTCCCATTTTTGTTGACTGAGTGTTGTTTCCAAACATTCTCAATTATCCCTTATGTTAAAATGTGTCTCCTTGTCTACTTTCACACAGATTATGTTACAAAGCCTATGGTTTAGCTTAATCCCATGCAAGGATTTTAGCTTAAGCATGCTGATTTTTTTTTTCCCCCATTCATACGAAGCTTGGTTTATTCAGTGCACTGCTGGTGATTCTGTTGTTTTTTTGTTTCTTGTTTTTATAGCTGGTTTAAATTTAGCAGGAGGCCATCAAGCGGTGTGGTGGCTTTATTTTATGGATCACAGTGGGAATATTTGTTTTGTTTGTTTGTTTTCAATCAGCAGAAAGCTCCACCTCCTCTGTACTGCTCTGTGGAATCCACTTTAAAATTTAGTTAAATGACATCCCATAAAATGTGTAGAATGCATAAAATGGTTGTGATCTAAGGATTTTGGCTTATATTAGTATATATTGCACATAGCGCTTGGAAATACAAGAATGTTTTCTGAACATTTCTGATAATTATTATTATGTAATAATTTCTTCAAAGTTAAAAGACTGATGTTTGATCCTAAATAAAAGTTGAACAAATTTGACCATTAATTTTGGTCATAAATTTACAAACATTTGCCAATAAGTTGAACATTATATATGAGGTAGACAGCAGTTCCAATGAGAAACTCATTCATCTTAATTTTAATAGCATTTTGTATTCTGATAATCATCATCATTGATAATTAGTGAACCGTAATTGCACAGTAGGCTTTTTATAAAGTGGTTGAGTTCTTTTTGTCATTTTAAGTCACTTTAACAGTTTTTTTCTCTCTTTATTTTCTATTGTATTTGATGCCTTTTGTATTGTGCGGTTATACATTTGACTTTCCCCCTTAATGGATCAATAAAATATATCTTATTTTATCTTAATCTGTTACAGACCAGTAAAGACAACATGTGACGGAAATGTATCCAGTAATTTAACTGTACCTGTTACTCTGTTCTAGGCTGACATCTCTAGATGAGCTGGACTGCAGCTTCAATGAGATCGAAGCCCTGCCCTCCACCATCGGTCAGTGTGTCAACATCCGCACCTTTGCCGCAGATCACAACTTCCTCACCCAGCTTCCCCCTGAGGTGACTATTTCCATTGCTGTGCATTTGTGCAGGTGAAGGTTTGTTCACCACTGTGGCCTGTCATGTTTTCTTTCTGACTCATGAGTCCCTGTCCCTGTTTATTTTTCTCGTCACAGATGGGAAACTGGAAGAACGCAACAGTGCTGTTCTTACATTCCAACAAGCTGGAGACGTTGCCTGAGGAGATGGGTGACATGCAGAAGCTTAAAGTCATTAATCTCAGTAACAACAAGTGAGTCTGCAGTGGCAGTGGTCATTTGTGAGAATGGTTCATTTTCAGGACAATAGTCACTTAAAGAGCTCCTTCCGCTAAAAACCACTTTGAGTAGCCCTTTTTACAATGTGGTGGGTCACAACAAGCAGTATATG
>JAPSES010000081.1:6874932-6939826 GCA_029822895.1 Maxillicosta whitleyi | reverse complement strand
ACACACACACACACACACACACACACACACACACACACACACACACACACACACACACACACACACATCCATAAAGCTGTTATGCTGACTTTTAACCCATAAAGACCCAGTGGTACTTTAGGTGGCAGTTCCCAAAAGAAATTTTCTCTATTTTTTTTTACCTTTCTTAATTAATTTATCAGCATTTTTGTTTTGATAATATCATCCTCTCTAGTTATATTTTGGTGTAAATCATTGTATATTTAATTCAAAGATCATGTAGATAGAGAAAATTCAAATTTAATTATATCAAAACAGAGAAAAATGAAGAAAAAGTTACTTTTTCAGTCAAATATATCACTGTGTCTCCACCCACTGCTGTTGATCAAACTCCATCTGTTTTACTGCTGAATCAATATTGTAGAAGATGACCTTGTTCCCACGTTCACTACGAATCCTCTGAACGTCCAAAAGGGTCATATTTGATAACCATGAAAAAATGACAAACTACATTTTACACCAATGATTTACATGTATTGATTAGTGAATCAACAGGTATTAAACATTTGGTGGCTGTTTGAGTCTTTAAAGGTTAATTGCACTATAACAACAACTAACTGTTGGAAAGTGGAAAGTGGAAAGTGGACTCTGTTTCTTTGGAGTGTGGAAACTAAGTGTGCGAGTGTGACTGTTTCTTAACTGCAGCTCTATGACTATGAGGATGACTGGTATCGGAGTGCTCTGATTGGTCCGCCCTCGCAGGTTTGTGGGCGGGGTTTATTTCGGACAGCAGGCAGCTCGTGCTCGTTAAAAGCAGTGATAACATGGGCTCGAGCTCAGTAGAACTCATGTACAACAGAACCTGAAAACAGACGCACTTTGACCTGGAGAGGAGACCCCCCCCCTCTCACCAAAGCCCGACCGGGACCTCCCATGTCCACAACGCAGACGGAAATTTTTAATCAATGTCAGAATTTTGATGGCGTCGTGACTTTTCTGTTTACTCTAAGGCTCCGTGTCCTTCTACTGGCTTACATTTGACATGATTTCGGTGCTCAGGTGTGTCGTCAGATCACTCAGCAGGTACTGTTTGTTTTGACGGACTTATTTTGTTGTCGGAGATAGTCGTTTTTCAGTAATGGAGCAGGAGTCTTTAGTAACATCTGGAAGGAGAAGCGCAGAGAGTCAGTCGTCGTCAGGTTCACACACCTTGTCCGAAGGAGGCGATGTAACGGCTGAAGTGGACATAAAAGTTTACGGAGAGAACGGTAACAACTCGGACATTGAAGGCATCACCGAGACAGAGGATGACAAGGAAACACGGGGGAGTGAAGACTGTGAAGATGAAGATGAAAAGGTAAACACGGATTGGGGTGCTAGTAAACTATTGTGCACTTACACCGACACCAATGAATGCCCAGTAGCAGAAAATGTTTGTCACCAGTCCTGAACTCGGTGTCTGAGTTCATTTTGGACATGCATTTGGCACCGGCTCCGGTCTAATTATGAACTCTGTTGTTTTCCACTCCTTTTACAACTTGTAATCTGAGTTCATAAACGTGTGACTTTTCAGTGTTTCCTCATGCTGTTTGCAGCAAACAGACCGTTACCTTTTTATTGCCAGCTCACCTCATTCAGAATCAAAGTCTACTCAATGTTTTTTTTTTTTTTTTTTTTTATCGCCCACATGTGTTTTATAGCCCGTTTTCTTCATGTTGTAGTCATCCGTGCAGTCGTTATAGTGTTAATTCAGGAAACAGATGGAGGGAAAAGAGGAAGACAAATTTCATGTCTCAGCCTTTTAATTTCTACTGCTTCTTAGTTGCATTTGCAGACAAGTCTGACCGGCTCGGATGAAAACAACACATGATTACAGGGGTGTGTTTAGAGCCTTTGAGCTCTTCTCTGACCTACAAACTTTCTTTTAAATGATAACATTATGCGGCATGACCTCAGGCTGTAGGTGTGGCAGACTGTCATCCTGCATAATGTCAAATAAGCCATGGAATAAAACTAAAACTTGTGCAACATTATCTATAACTGCACACCATACACCAGCACAATGCATGTTAATGCTTGCTAAGTATACTTTGTGATGACAAATTAGGCTACTCATCATTAATCAAAAATGAATCACTGTCTGTCATGGCGGTTGGATATGCACAGACATGAAAATGCATCAACTAACATTTAGGTCTTAGGTTGCATTATGTGAATATTATCATAAAATTAAATCTAAGTCAATACGACCATCTTTTTCTTCTGCATGATCTCTACCTATCACAGACTGTCCAGTAATCATCATCATCATCAACAGCCCACAGGGTGGTTTCACGTTTGCCTGTGTTTGTTTGCACCAGAGCTATACTAATTTAGTTTGGCAGAATAACAGTTTGGAAGTCCATTACCCTAATTGACCTCTGTATGTTTGGTGTTTTATTTCATGTTAAGTTGTCATTCTCTTCTTAAAATGCATACACTTGAATTTAATCTGTTTTCAACATCTAATCTAATTTCACTGTCGGTGTTAGAAGTATGTTTTGCTCAGAAAATTGTTCATTTTAAGTTTACACTTAATATAAATAGACTTTCCAAACAGCCTACCCTTATATCGAATTAGTGCTGCATGCAATGGAAGAACCGTGTGCCCTTTTCATTTGATCCCTCTGAAATGTCAGTTTGCAGTTAATTTAAAACCTCACTCGTGTTTCCTTCATAAAAGCAGATGTGATTCTTTCTGAAGGAATACTTAGACTCAAATCGGGTCAAAACACCACAAACCAGGTCAGGTCAGCAGCCAATGAAGATCAGCTAATGGTGGTCTTCCTCAGGGTTAATCAGGAGCTCTGACTTTTGACCTCTGGTATGTCTTGCTGTAGTGGTGTTATAGAAGGAAAGACTTCTGAGAAGTCAGATGACATCACCTCTCATTACAGACCAGCTCAGGTGTCACTCTGTTTCCGCACTTAGCACGGCGCAGTGTTTCTAAGCGTGAGCTTCTTACTACACCAGCGCTTCATGGATTTTTTTCCATAATATCCTTGTGATGCCAATGTTCACTAAGACCTCAGGTTGCTTCATCTTTATTTTAGACCTGGAGATCTGTCCAGTGTTGTAGGCAGTGACAAAGAACATTATGTCCAGCCAGGATGAGATTGTCCCACGCTTACATAATCCTTCATTTTGTGTACAAGAAAATGCAAAATAAGATTACATTGGTAGCATACAGTCCACATTTTTAACAGATTCTGGTCTACACACTGGATGTGTGAAAATGCCTCTGTCATTTATGTTACATTGCAATTCAGAGTTCCCATGAATATGGATCATAATATTTACATGCAGTTTTCAATATTTCAATTTCAGTATCATATAGACCCTTAAAACCTCACTTTGTAAAAACTTTTCTCATTCTTCCTTGTTATGTTTGCAGGATGCTGCTGTAAAGTATCTGATTACCTCAGTTTTGCATGAGTACATGAATTTTGTGCTTTATTCTGTGTACTAAGTGTTTACATTGCTGTTACAAGTAGTTTAAAGATAATAATTGTTTTTGAAAAACCGCTAACTGAACAGACTTGCCTGCCAAAGAACACAAGCTGTCAGGGTGTTTGTCATCGTACTTTAATTTTTATAGCCTACTCAGTGTCCTACCGCAGTTATATTGTATTCTGTAATAATCAGAAATGATTCTATACTTTAATTTTGAGTACTAACAATAAATCAGTCTGCACCAGCTCCAAATAAACACCCTCACCTGTACTTGAGTAAAGCAATGCTGAGTTGTACATTGTGTAATTTACAACTGAATGAACTTCAAAGAAGGTTTGTGCTTCTCGCTGCTTTTTCCATCTGTCACCTGATAGGTTTGCATACGTTCCACCATTGGGAGAGTCAAATAATTTACAACATGCAGTGGATAAATAGAACTTAGGTTGTGGATTACTATCGGTTCATATTTTACATTTGTTTCTGTGTAGACCTACTATGCATGACACTTTGCACCATATGCATTTTCACTGACTCGTATCACACACGTTTTTCTAAAAATTCAAAGTAAATATTTTTATTTTCAATGAGTCATTCTGCTTTTACTGCTTTTATTCAGATCCCATAAGTGAATTTCTTGAAAGTGGATTTCATTCTATGAATACGATTTTAGGGCAAAGGAAGGGTTTGTTGTCTGCTGTGTCAGACTTTGATTGACAGAGTGATTGACAGCTCATTTGCCTGCTGAGTCAGATGTACAAGAAGTGTTTTTCTCCTGACAGGCAGGTGACAGAAATTAAAATGTTCTTTAGAGTTGCAGAGCGTGATCTCTTTTGGCATCGTTACCTCTCAGCATATTTTAATTCAAGTTGTTGACAGGAAATAAGAATTTTACATCCTTCTCTAGACTTTGTTTTAAGGCTGTAGGGGAAATGTACACCATGATGTCTACCAGATTTGACTGATCATAGGGATTTTCAGTCAGGGTGGAGGGTTTAAATATTTGACTGGCAGCTGTAATTACCAATCGCTGTTTATTTAGACTATAATGCCCTAGAACACGGGTGTCAAACTCAGGTTCAGGGGCCACATACAGCCCAATATGACTTGAAGTGGGCCAGATCATTAAAATAATAACATAATGATATGTAAATGATATCAGTTCCACAATTATATGTGTATTTTCTATCTTGTAGTGTGAAAAAAGTAAAATTGTATTATTAAAATGTTTACATACAAACTATCCTTAAAAAACATGAGAAAAATATGAACAACCGTGAACAAAAAGACATTAAGAAAAAGGTGCCATTTTTACAATGTATGCCATTATTTGGCCCGGGTTCCTCATTTTCACACACACATTATAGCTTACAGTACACAGTGGATCTAGAAATGCACAAAATATTTAACAGGTAGAATATTGGTACAATTACACTTAATTTTCTTGAGACATTCAGGTTATTCACATTTTTTGTAAATAAATGTAAACATTTTTGTGTAATTTAACTTATTTTTTTACACTTAAAAAAAGTAGTTTTCATTATTTATAATTTATTATGATGGTGTTTTATTGGTCTGATCCACATTGAATTTACCAAAAATTATTTAACATCTTGGTTTGTTCATATCTTCAGTGTAAATTTTGTATTTCATTAATTCGTCCCGCGGGCTGGATTGGACCCTTTAGCGGGCTGGTTTTGGCCCACGGGCCACATGTTTGTCACCCCTGTCTTAAGGAAGCTCAGAAAGCTCTTGATTCATGTTTAGTTTTGATTTTGTCCTGCTTTTTTGCTCTGTTTTCAGCTTTTACAGTTTTAACTCTTCATTCATATTCTTTTTATGCACTATACCCACACTAACATGTTTTTCATTTAATTAAAAATGCATTCAAATCAGGGTTGCTGTCCTCATGAGCCTTTTACAGCTGTCTCAGAAACAACATCCTGAAATGTATATTTTCTGATCAATAGGGTGCATAAAGTTGCTCCTTGACATGGGAATTATTAGAAGTTGCACAGATTTTGTGCTGAAGGTAGTATCATGATAAAATATAGAATTCTCTTTCCCTGTTGAACAGCTGGTAATCAAGGATGATGTATTGTTTTCTTTCAGAAAGGGCCATGTGAAAGGACTGTAGTGAATCAGAGAAGGAAGTGTTGTTACTGATAAGGCACAGTTGGGTAGTGAGACTGGTCACTGTTTCCAAAAATCTCTAAGGGATCCTAAAATGCAGCAGATGGGGAGATCCTAAGTGGAAACAAAAGCTCCGAGCCTGGACTATGCTTGAGACCCTTGTTGTTGTCAGGCAGCTACAAGGGTAATGCATGTGTATGCTTACCCCCCCCCCCCGCACGCATGCGCACACACACACACACACACACACACTTTTTGTTTTTTGGTTTTACATTTTCTATTTTATTATTGATAAGCATTATGTTAAGATTCGAAGCACAGCTCAGTTTCCTACTGGTCTCCACTGAAAGCTGTAAGCAGCCTTTCAGGGTCAGTTGTGGATGCCGATCTTGGTTCAATTTGTTCGTATCAGTGAAGTGAAATGAATGGGAATAGGACGCGTGGTTGGAAACGTGTTCATTACTGAAGATATGTTGATCATGCTTTGGGAAATTTAACAGGGAGTTCTTATGCTTCTCTAAGTTCTTAGGTTTATTCTGTTTGAGCCGGTTTCCTTTTGTTAGCAGGGCGATTATCATGCATTGGACATGTGTATCAATATTTGCTTCTGCTTGAAAATGTTTAACTATGTCTCTGGGTGATGGTTAGGACTAACCCTGTGGTGTCCCACAACATGCAGAACCATCTATTTCAGCAGGCAGCCTGTCAGGTGTCAGTGTGTGCTTTAGGCTAAGAGGATTAAGGCAATCTGGTTAAGACTCTTTTCACTCCTACGTTGGACTGTCTTTCCTGGCTCTGTCTCTGATTTTTGACATTTCTTTAATGTCCTCTGTATGAAGTGGTGTCTGGTTTTATTCAAGACGCTTTGACTAAACATGACTTGACCTTTCAAAGTGATACTGAAGGTTACATTTTTAGCACCTAAACAGAATGTCTCTGGGTAGGAATATGACTGGATTTCAGTCTAGATCATCAAAAGAAAGCAAGGTAAGTGATGTTTCTTCAACATCATTTTATTACTGTTCTTTGATTTTATAGACTTTATTATTTTTTCACGGAAAGTTCTTATTGAATTTGTTTTTTTTTGGTTGTGGAAGTGAAATCCAAAGGAAAAGTATGCGCTTAGTTTTGACCCTATGTATTGAAAGTCCACCATGCAGAAGTGGTATTCTGAGCCCATGTTTCATCTTTTACCATTAAGTTGATTATTATGGGAAACGACTGATAAGACAGATGTTAGCCAACGACAATATTTTTACCCCTTCTCTGAAAATATTTTAGCTATTTGTGCTGAAAAAAAAAAAATAGAAGCTTTTACAAGGATAAACATGCACTGCCAAGTAAAGCTGTAGCCAGTACTGGTTAGGCTGCGTTATGCAAATGTTGCCTCAGTATCAAAATTGAAATTAAACACACAAATATAGACATTGTTTAGAGTCATCACAGTATTTCCTCTTGTGTTTTCCATAGTTGAACTTGCATGTGTTCATTATGAAGTGGATGTAATCCATTATTCCTGCTGCAGGCTTATTTTGTATTTATGGAATGCATATAGTAAGATAATATAATGCTCTGTACATACTGTATAGTATAATTGTACTTATTCTGAGAATGTAAATCTTAATGTTTTTGATCATGTGAAATTGCCAAAGGAAAGACACATGTATATTTTCAGCTTTAGATCATGTCAACACAGGAAACTTAAATCCCATGTGAACGCAAGCAGAGTTCAAGTAGTCATAGCTGAAGATTTTCTTTAGCAAATTAAGGGACAGTGTCAGTATAATGAGAATTATGAAGTGACTGTAGGGTGAGTGAAATGAAGATTACCATGTGGTGACTTGTGATCATACAGGGTTATTTGGAGTTGAGCCACAAGGCTTTAAGTGTACTGTTTTCTCTTTGGGTAAACACTGAGACACTCAGTGCAGGGAGCGAGGGAAGAGCAATTTCAGGCCAAATTGGAATTCGGGGAGAGTTGAAGAAGACAGATGTTGGGTGACAAGGTCGGCCAGAGTATAGTTTGCTTTCCTGCAGTTGACCCTGAGAAAAAGAGAAATAGGCATGTTCTCCATCTCAAGGGTTTCCAGAGTTCAGTTTACGAAGATCAGTACTGCATGAAATTGCCACTGCTGTAAATGATCACACCATAGTTAAGTTTGAAGAGCTACTGCAATGTAGAGTTAATAGTGACAGGAAAAAAAACGCTGTGTGATAAAATCAAAACTCTCTTCCTGTCTTGCGCTTGTGCTTTAAGATTGCGGAAGGTATCACTGTTTTAAAGAGGGGAGGACTGTAGCTGGAACATGATGGGAAGAAAAACCAAAAAAAGATTTCTGATATGTTATAAATGTTAGCTCACAAATTTATATGTGGTAACGTGCATTTCGAATGCCCATGCGAGTCAGTATGACAAAGCAACATGTGTGAAAAGTGTAGTGTGACTGGAACTGTCTGAAACAATAATAAATCATACCCTTTTTATTTATTTAGAATCAATATAACAAATGTTCCATCACACCTGGAGGCTCGAAGCACCATATTTGCTTCTTACAGGCTGGTTAAGAGTTACAGAATAGAATCTAGTCTCCTTAATTCATAAAGGAAGAAGGCTTACACTGCTTAGTATTTGACCAGATTGTTTAATCTCCAATGTTTTGCTGAGTGTTTATTACATTCTGATATTAAAGAATAACTGTCGGGTTTCTTCAGCTATCACTGAACCACACAAATCGGCCTTTAATTTAGAAGGAAAATAAACAACATAAACCCGAAAGGCTAACAAACTATAATTATCACTTTATTAATGTCATAATTAGCATAGTTACTGATGAAATAATAATAAATTGCACTTAATGACGCACTTCTCATTCAATAATCTCAAACTGCTGCAGAGAAAAAAAATAAAAAAAATACTACATTAAAATAAAATACAAAACAAAACATGGTGGGCTTTACAAGGTATGTCTAAACAGGAAAGAATGTTTATCTTAATAATCTATTTGGTTAAAATGTAATGAGCTCTAAGAATCAGTTTTTCCTTTTTTAAAATGAAACAATGGCAGGAGAGTGACGGTTAAAACAAAGGATCGCTGTAACTGGAAGGAGCGAAGGTGTAATGCCTTTTGATGTATGTGGTCTCCCATCCTGTTTTACTGTAAATGTGTACTCATGGCTTCTTAGCAACCACTGAGGGGCACTAATAACAGTTTGTTCCCTCTTGTAAAAGGTTCCTTTCATCCATCTCACTGAAATGATAAACAACACTTCCCCACAAATCCTTCAAAGGGGATTAATGTCCTATGCTGTGAATACGCTGCTAATTTTTCCTTTGTATGTATTCTTTCGGTTGTATTTTTTTAAAATTTTTTTGTGTTGAAGTGAGGCTTCAATCCTCTCCACTTTCACGAAGCAGCACCTTTACTAGGATGGTATACCATACCATATAAAGACATGCAAGAAAACCATTAAAAGGGATGTTTCATCATATGCGTCCAGTTTTACTAATCGTCCAGACTTTGTGTGACCTGAACAGATGTGAATCTAGTGAGTATTTCTGACCTGACCTCTGTGACAGTGTCCCCGTGTCCAGCCATGCTCTTTCATCTGTGTGTTTTCTATTTGGGACATACAGCGCTTCCTGTCCTTTTGTTTTTCAGTTTGTTTAAGTAGCTGTGTAAGCTTGTGTATAGAATTGTATTTTCTTTGGCGTGTTCTGCCAGTGTTTTGTACACATTTCATCACAATTCATGTTTTTTTTTTGTTTTTTTCTGGTTTACTCTTTAACCTTCATAAATTCTGACACTTTTATAGCACCCTTTTCACATTCTTGCAAAGTTGTAATGTTAAGGTTATTTGCATTGGTTGATTACTGTTGACCCTTTAACTCTTGAGACATTATTTCAGTGAAATGGGACTGCAGTGCCATAAAAGCTGCTGTGAGTATGTGCTTGTGTTCCTTTTTCTTCAGTGGTTTTGCTTAACTGTGTTTTAGGTGAAAAAACAGAAGCAGACAAAGTGAGGAATTGAAGTTTTGTTGGTTTTTACATTAGGGATTTAGGATGTTGAATATGAACTGTGAACTGGAACACACTGAACAAGTATTTGAATTTTGGTCTAGTAGTTTTTGTTTTGGGGGTCTCCCCCCCCCCCCCTAAATAAGTCCAGCTGCTTTTTGTCACCTGGTTGAACTCCAAAATACAAATAAATAAATAAAAATTAAATAAATAAAAAAGCAAACTGACAACAGGAAACAGTAAAAACAAAAAAACGACACAGAAAACAGTGTTTTTTTTTTTTTTTAATTGTCCAAACTATATTTTTATAGTGAGTTTGTCTCTTTCACCGCTCTGTGTTTGCCCCCACCCTTACACAGGTGGTGGAGTGTGCACTGAGCTGGAACAGATGTCTATGGAAAACACAAGGTCTATTCTATCTGCACATTTTCCTGTTGATTCAAAACATTTATTGTCATGTGTACAGTAGAGATTTCCCTGTACAATATTTAATTTTAGTTTATTTTGAATATGCAACAAAACAAAACAATCCTACTTTGTCCTTTATAAATAAGTAAACAAAAAACGGTATAACTTCATTTGCATATTCATATCTTACTTTGCCATCCATATTGAATGTCACGAGAAGAGCATAAAACTATAAAAATATAAACTACTATTCCGACATTCCATGTTTATATTATGTGGTTTGTATTATCTGGTAATTGTGCAAGTTGTCACGGGTAAATGACATACAGCATGTACGAAACTGCCTGCTTGAGATAAATGAGATGTT
Source organism: Maxillicosta whitleyi (assembly GCA_029822895.1). Taxonomy (NCBI): domain Eukaryota; kingdom Metazoa; phylum Chordata; class Actinopteri; order Perciformes; family Neosebastidae; genus Maxillicosta; species Maxillicosta whitleyi. Next base: position 6,929,434 of record JAPSES010000081.1, on the reverse strand, counting down.
AATGTGCAAAATTGACAGAGATAAACAGTATGAGCAGTCAGCAGTAGCAGTAAGATGTATATGTAAGGTGCATAAAGTGTCAGAGAATCAGTGTGGTGTAAATATATGTATGCAGGGTGCGTAAACAGTATCACAGTTGTTAGTGTGAACACTGTAAACAGTCGGTATGGCTGTTGTAGACTCCTAACAGCTGTTAAGGAACTACTGAAGAAATGGTTGAATTTTTCTAAATATTTAAAATAAGTCATGTCTTCAAAACATTCACCACAGACATGTCAGGGGTTAAAGGGTTAATGTAAGGCATTATCCTGTTTATCATTGACACAGTAAATATTTAAGGGGAAGACAAAAACCTGCAAAAATGTTCTGCATACAGTAGTTTCAAGATGAGCAGATATTGTTGTACATCAGAGGCATCAAGATATGAGATTCTGTGTATCAAATGTATCATCAAAGTAACATGGTTGTTTAGTAAATATCACACTGTGTCGTCAGATTAAATGTATGATTATGTTGCATCAAGTGAAAACATTGCAATAGCCATGCCTTACAGGTTAAAGCAACCTTACTTCTCAGTATGTAAACACAACTAACTTTGCGTGTAGTGCAGTTCACCTTCTTTGTTTCACTTGCTGTCTGTTCTTTGCTTTGACAACAAAGGCTTGTTGGTACTGTCCACTGAGTGGAGCTGAGGGTGGAAAAGAGGATTGGGGGTGGAGGGACAGGTCACGTTTGATCTTGCTTTCAGGAGCTCTGTGTGGTTGTCTGGTGCAGGCACAGAGGAATGGTGGGTGAAAGGGCACTTGAAGCTGCCAAAACTGCAACTGTGTATACTACCTGCAGTGCAAGAGAAAACAAACAGCGGCTTTTGTGCTTTCAGTGTAATTAAATAGGCTTTTAAAAGGCTGACACCCACTCTTAAAATCACTGCTGATGCTGATGGACTGGAAGAGCTTTGTCTAAAATTCTTCTACAATAAAGCTGATTGTGTTCTCAGCTGCTTCATCTCAGAAGTGTGGGGCAATTAATATGAGATTACTCATCATTCATGGGAAAGTGATTGTAATTAGCTGATTTTTCTTGGCTAAACTCAGCTGACAACAAATCATATTGAACTCTGGCTAGCTTTGGCTGCTGTCCACGGTTTTCACACACTCACATTTCTGCTGGAAGAAGACAAAAGGTTGAAAGGATTACAGGCTTACAAAGTTAAAGGTTTGTGTGTTTTTTAGGCTTAAAATTTATGGATTGTATGCTGCCAAACTAGTGAAGTGGGAGGAAGAATATGCTTTCTGATCTTGTCTGCATCATTTTTGACCGTTGGCCTAAAAAGGCATCATGTTCATATGATGTTTTCTGTTGAACGGTTTCTCCGTCACAGAGGTTTCATTAACGAATTGCAGAGTATTGTATGTGTTTGAAAACAAAAATGGTACATTTCTGAACTTCAGACTTTGACCCATTACATAGATAACGCCAATAGCTGATAATCCTTGTCCCTTTTTGTGAGTTGATAAGTCATCAAGTGGTTCTAGTTAATATGATCTCAGCTGTGTGTGAACCAACTATAATAAGTGAACAGGAGAAAGAGCTGAAAAGATCAGTGTTTTTCATCACCTGATCTCTTCTAACTTTAAAGCTATTGGACATTTTAATAAAATTAAAAGACCTCTCTGCTTTAAGCCCATAAGGATCTGTCCTGTGAAAGTTTGGAGCAGATGCTTCTGTCAGCTTGATCATGTGGGAGTTCAGCGCTGATTGTTTACAGCATAAGTCTAAGCTGCTTATGGTGGCATCTCCAAATTATTTATTTCCCCTTAAATTACATAACCACCTGTCCACCCTTCATATCGCAGTGATTAATCTTAATATATGCCTTTAAGTAGCTGACACATGACTAAGCCGCTGCTGTTATCCTTTGGCATACATCGATGCTTCGAACATAACACCTTACAACAACGACAGTGAAAATGAGCAGTTAATTTTGTTGCAAACCGAAGACTAAGAAAAAAAATGTGTCGATGGAAGATGGCACTTAGTCATCAATTACAATTAGCTAGAGTCAGTCAGCATGTACCCCTAGCCTTTATGTTATGTAATTCTGATAGCTACGATGCTTTAAGTTTGAGTCAGAGGGATGGTTAAAGAAAGTTGGTTTACAAAAGGCAACTGATTTACTTTGTCCTTTTCATCTTAACATTTTTTTGGTAAACATTAGTTAGAATGTCAAATCACATATGCCAAAGTGGAATATACTTTTATTTTAGTATTATCGTTATTTAATCAAAACAGGCACCTGCTATTAGGTTTACGTCATCCATTCTACATAAGAGTAAGTCCTGTCTGTACTATATTTCACACCGAGAAGGCACGACCCACATGATAACCAGTTACTGTATACGATTTATATAGCATTATATACTCACTGACTGTAGTAAGTCATATATCTTTACCATTGATGATATATGTTTCAGACAAAATAAAACACTGTTTGTTCTTTTGGCATAGCCGCAAACCGAAAGATCTCAAAGCACCGGTGACACTGAAGTCAGCACTGAGCACTGTTGCGTAATATGATATTGATTTCAGCAGAAAAGAACAAGAACAAAGCTTTAGTTTACTATACCTGTATCTATGTCTTGCTGTACTTTTTTGGTTTTCAGGTCAAGGCACCCTACACAGGATCGACCTTAGGTTTTTGTAACTGCAGAGAAATCATGACTTAAACCATAGAAAAGCAGAGGGTGTTTCCTTCCAGAAAGCTGCTCTGCTGAACCACGTATATCCTCTTATTCTCACAGAGGGCCTCTCCCTTGCCGCTGGACATTGTTATGCAGTTTGTGCCTCATGCAAGGTCATTATCCTCTAAGAATACAATAGGCTGGTGTAATGCATCATAGCGAGCGAATTGTACTGTTATGAGAGGAAAAAGTTGCGAGCTGGCTGAAGATGCTCACCTATTGCTCAGACTGTCCCGTAAAAGAAAATGTTATTACAATTAAAATCATCTGCAGCCAGTCATGGACGGAAACTTGGCAAGGCTAGAGTCAGATAACGGCTCATAAACAATGTTTTACTTTATGAGATACAGAAACAGAAACCCCCAGAATTCCCCTCCTAAATCATCTGAGGAGTTGAATTTCTGCAGGTCATCTCTGGTAACTGATTTTTAAAATGAATATAAATCCACTCTGCGTTTTTCCATAACGGTCCCTCTGCGTGAATCCACAGTCAAAGTAGCTCCTTTTCCTATTGATGCAGTGTTCTTTCATCTGAGTTCCACACAAAACCAGCTAATGACTGCATTTTTTTTTGTTGTTGTCGTAAACAAACCAAAGAAGAAAAGCTTATGAGCTTACAAGTCAATTAAAAAAAAAAAAAAAAAAGTTAAGATTAATTTCTCTAACCTACTGCTTCTTCTCTTTTCTCTAGTTGGACAATATCCTCTACCCTCCCTCAACATCCCTGAGGAAGTGCAGTAATCCAGAGTTGACCATTGGGTTAAGTCCTGCTCTCAAGCTTAAGCGTCATCTTAGTGATGATGGGAGACATGTTCGCAGAAGGAGCCTGGGTGGTGGTCTCACAGGTAATGAAGCTGTGCCTTCCAGCTGGTTCAGGCAGCATCATTCAACTGTGGCACTGTATTTATTACATGACATTCTCCTCTCACTGCGACATATATCAAACACAACATTTTAACTGCTACTCTGAGCTAGTACTTTGTCATATTATTCACCTGAAAGCTATGCTGCGGCTTGCTGTTCATAGGGTTACTTTGTATTTCGCCTCCACCTCAGCATCCACCTGTGGGTTTGGAATGTAACCTCTCCACAGACTAAAGGGAGTATCATCGCTCCCCACAGTTCCTGCTAGGTTAGCTTGCTATTTCCTTGTGGGGACAAATGAGGTCAGGAGATGGATGCCAAACTTTGCTCCACACGTTCTAAATTTACCTCAGTTCACATAAATTCTGCTGCTGACTGAAGTAGAGTTATGCGCAGTTGAGGTCAGAAGTTTATATACACCTTGGTCAATAGAAACAAATTCAGCTTTTCACAACTCTAAATAAATCTTACATCTCTGTTGATGTGAAGTTTCAGATGGAAGGCAGAGAGAATGTTTAACTCCAGCTTTTATGTTTTATGTATCACATTCTAATAGGATCAAAAGCATCCAAAGTCTTCTTTTTCACCACCACATGATGTATCTGTTGTAATTTTATTTACGTCAAAATTATATGCGGCCATTGTTTTCAAAAGATGACTTCATTATGGACATTGACCAAGGAATCTTTGTGGGCAATATATGAGTGTCATTTCACCAACCAAACATTTTCAGATAAGATAAGACTTTATTGATCCCACATAGGGGAAATCCAATGGTCTGAGCAGCATTTACAGTAAACTGTGCTTTTTACTTCCACATCTTGTTGCATTAAGGAGTGATGGTATTTTTTTTTTGCTCTTATTTGTTGTGTTTTGAGACTTCTGCCCCCATCCAAGCACAAAGGAAGCAATATGAATTTCAACAGTGGAGTTCAAAGCATCGAAAAATGACTCGGAAAATGCTTTTCCAGAAGCTGCTTTTGTTGCTCATGATAATTATGATAATCCACAGACCCTGCTGTGAACGGTTCTCAGTGTTTCCTATCTTTGTGCCCAAAACTGTTCCCAAGGACATGTTCTGAAGCAAAACTGCGTTTTTATATTTATGACTGTTGTCAGTAGCAGTAAGTAGTCAGTAGTGATAAACAGTGGCCATCAGTCACGTAAACCTAGCTTTAAAAAGAGGGGCACCTAAGGAAAGCAGCAATGACAGTATTGAACTTGGCAGAATACCACTGAAAACTTTATCACTAGAATTGTGCCAGTAAGAACACATCATCTGCCAACACCAGAGATGGGACCAAAATCCACATGCACGGCTAGTTGGCATTCCTTTCCATGCTTCTTTTGTCTCAACCACCTCAGCCAAGGTGTGTCATACCCTCAGGAATGAGTACAGCATAGGTTGTTTTTAAATGCATCTATCTAATAGTTTTTGAGGATTTAGAACTATGTCTATTAGGGGTGTAACAGGGAGGGGGAGGGGGGGCACATGACATTTGTACTGTACAAAATATTGTTCAGTCATTTGTGCATTAACAGGCACCCAGCATGTTGGGTATTTTTGAATGTTTACTGTTCGTTTATGGGAAACACTGTAATTTACTGAGTGTTTTTGAATGTCTCAGTAGTCCCTGAGGTGCTTGGAACATGACCTCACAGTTGCACCACAGTAGAGGCACAGTGAAGGTGAAGACGAGCAGGTTCACTTGATTTTGAGATAAAAATAAAACCCTTTTTTTGCCTCTTGTGCCACAAAGCTGCATCATACAGAGAACTGAAAATGAAACTTAACATGCTTCAAACATCCAACCTAGTTTCTGTGCCTCTGTTATTACTCTCGGTTGTCATGTTTTGGGCTTTTTTTTTGTTTGTTTGTTTGTTTTTGTTTCGTTTTTTGCAGTGGTGCTGGGAATTTGCTGCTGCTGAATGTCTATAGAGGAAACCCTGCACATGGGTTTTGCTTGTGTCCATCCTGCTTCCTGAGTGTTTGTGTTCTTCACATACACTACATGTATTCATTTGTTGCACCTCCATATTGAACCAGAACAGTTCGTTAGAAACCAGTGCACCATTACACTCCTAATGTCTATACACTAGAATAAAAAAAGTGTAATTACTAACCAGGGAATATCTCAATGTGACAGAATACCAGAAACACTGCATATCTGTGATTGGGAGTGTGTGTGGGAGCAAAAACCTATCACTCTGGAGCTGTCAAAATCTTTAGCAGATGTGTGATTTTATATTTGTGGTTAAGTAGCGAATACTGCAACCTACCTGACCAGGTGAAATACAAATAGTTTCTTATGAACTCAACAACATATACAGCTACATGTCCTACTTATGTCTTGGATCCCGGAGCAAAGGATGTGAAACGGTTTGAAAATTAAAATATAATGGTTATGAAATACAGACTAGAGCATGTGTGTTTGGATGAAGGAGTGGGTTTCTGTATCACAAGATAGACATGTCCTCAAGGGTAATTACATATAAACAGGTCCTTTATACCGACTGTGGTTTTTTGTGTGTGTGTGAAAAATATCCTCACCTAAGGCTGAGTTGATACAAGGCCTTGGACATTTTGTTTGTCTTAGTGAGATATAGTTGAAGAACTTTCACCTCACTGATTAGAGTGTTGACCTTTACTCAGTCAATGACATGATACAATGTTGAATGAATGCATTAGTCTTTATTTGATAAGTATAACCTCAAGTAAGTTGACTTGGTTTATTAGATCTGGTCTTAAATTAGAAACGCACTTATCCACTTCTCGTGGATTTTAATCATATGAGGCATTTGGTGTTCTGTCAGATTAAATGTAGACGTTGAAAATGGAAAAAGCAAAGCTAAAATCCCTAAGTTATGCGATTAACACCTTTTTTTTTTTTTTAGAAACTACCATCCAAAAAATACATCTGCGCTTATTGTTTATAACTATAATTTTAATCCCTTTTAAGCAATTTGGACCACATCCCAGATATAAAATACCTTTTAGATGTGTACTATGTAACTTGTACTTATGTGGTGTTGTGCTTGTGCTGAGGGATATTTACTGCATATAAAGCAGTGGGACAGAGATTACACATATGTAATGATATGATTATTTTATTCGTTCTCATCATGCCATCTTTACCACAGGAGAGAAAGTGTAAAACAAGGAAATAGTCACTGGATTGTAAATGGAGCAGCCTGAATCTTACAAACACCTGAAAAGAAAAATAACTTAACATTATGTAGCAACACCATGCTTTCTAAAAGCGTTGATTAATGCCTGAAGAGACATTTCCTTTTTGCCGGGATGTGATGGGCTCTAAGGGGGGGAAAACATTTGCCAGTAAGGAAGGAAGGATTACAGTATTCCCTCCTCATCCTGTTTGGTCTACCTTTACTTCTTTGTATTTTATTACAGTGCAGATATCATAAAAACTAACCAGCAGAAATATGAAAAATGAACACAATGTTTAATTTATTTCTCATTTTTCTGAAGAAAGAATACAAATGAAAATGGTTTATAATTTTTTATTTATTTTTTTACAGTGCAAACAACTGAATACTCAAATCTCAAAAAGTGTGCTAGTGCCCTCTAATATTTTAAATATGGTTCCAGTAACGGAGCATTAAAAGCTTTTAATATGATTCTGTCTTAGCGGGAAGAAAAGACATTCAACAACCTACCAGCACCAATGTTATGACTAGTTAGAGCATATATAGTAAAAAGGCATTTGTGTTTGATAGTCATATACAGTAATTATTATATATTGCATATTTATTTGAGTAAATAACATTACTAAGTGATCATACATCATCTGAGGCTCCAAGAACAATTCTTTCATCACAAACGAAATTTCCAACAATACAATAATGTGTCTGTCATTCTTCACAAATGTCTTCTTTCAACAGGAAATTAAAATATGTACATATAAAGTAGACGATGGATTACACTTACGCAGGGGATTTTTACTAAAAGATCTAAAGCAGATGCTGCGGCTTCTCCACAAGAGTGCTCCTGGTGCCATCTAGCTGCTGGTAGCTGACTGTGGACCTTTTCACAGATTCATGAGGAATATTCTCACATGGATTTGTAGTAGCACTGCCTTTATACACATGCACTGTGTTATAGTTTGAGAAGACGGTGCTTATGTAACATCATGCTGGTTGGGATTTCCAGTTATCTCTTAATGGGCTTTTTACTTCTGACCTAACTTAACCTTCAGGAATCCTGCTGTACTAGGTCACGACCTTTAGCCCTACTGTCCTAATAAGAGCAGGCAGCCAGGATTAAGTGCAGCTATGGATGTGTCATTTGTGTGAGACTTTCTCATATTACGCGAGCATTTCAGGGTGTTATTAGTACATCAGCGGCGGGGTTATCATTACCATCTGTTGGGACACTGCATTCTATGTGACAAAGAGCTCAACAAGACTAAACTTTATTACCTGTGATGTTCCGATCGGCTTCATCTTCTGCTCCACTTCAATCTGGCTGTCCTGGAAATTGTTGTCTCCTGCAAAAGAGGCAATACAAAGAAAATTGCAGTACCCTGCCTCTGCTTTAATCTAGAATATTACAAACATTAACTAAATTGGTCTCAATTGGCCATTGATCCAAGTCCTGAATCATGTGTACCACATGTTCTCACATGAACTCAGAGCCACCAGGGTTTATCCGGTAGGTAGATTCTGTATTGAAACGTTATTTAAGACGATACAGTATTGTAGAAAATGTGATTTTATGTTTTATAATTTAATGAGAATTGGAATATGAATTAATCATGACTTGCCCTTACTATACGATTGAATTTACAGCAGCAAAGCTTTTAAAAGACACACCTATTTTTAATACAAGTGTGTGACTTTTATGCGTTTTATCTTCTGATTGTGTTTTAGATGCTATTTATCCTATTACTGTGTCTCTTATCGGCCTTAGTAGTATATCTTGTATTTATTTGTATAACTGATGATGATGATGAGTTCTTTAGGCGTTTCCCTTCAGGGGTCGTCACAGCAAATCACATTTGCATGTTGATTTGGCACAGGTTTTTAGGTCGGATGCCCTTCCTGACACAACCAGCACGTTGAGGCTTGCGCCCCTTTGGTGTTATATTGGGATATATAGTGTAAAGGACCTTACCCAAGGGTCCACCTGGGTCTCGAACCGGCCATCTTCCGCACCAAAGCCAGTGATGTAAATCACTAAGCTACCCAATTGCTATTGTCTTATTTTACTAATTTTAGCATATTTTGCATTTGTATCTACAGCTTTGTGCAGCTCTTTGCGCCCTTTTACATTGTTTTAAATGTGCTATATAAATCAACTTGACCTTGATCTTTTTGACTTCCATATACTTCTGTATTTTGTGCCCATCCCATCTAAATCCACCTGTTACCCTCTTGTTACAGGAAAGTACCTCCTACTACCCTCCAGTGCCCAGCAGACACTAACAACCTGGCAGCCAACATCTGAGATCTCTAATCTGCTTCGTATGTGCTCCCTCAACCTTGGAAAGTCTGACCCTTCCCTCACGTCCAGTCCGGTGAGCATTTCCTTAGTCTTGCACAGAGAAATTCTGACAGCTTATGCACAAAAATGTCATCATTTGTTCCTGTTATTTTTGTTCAATGGATGGCTTATATGTTATTATTTATGACCTTTCTGTCGCCACAAAGGTGTATAAAGCATTTTGTTACATTGTTTTGAAAAGTGCTTTACTAAAGGGTTTATTTCTAGAGATATAAAGTATTGCCAGCCACATTATTCCAGTGTTCCCATTCATCATATTTTGACTGAGGCAACCATTTTAAATACCAATATGAATCACTGGATTACATGTGCTATAAATCAAAATGCACCTATGGTTGAAAAAATGAGGTGGGAATAGATAAACACAATGTAATTTTCAAAGTCCCAGGTGAATGCTTCCTTCAAAGCAAATGAAGTCCTGAGCATAGATGTGACCTTCAGCCTGGTCTCACTGTGTTTCTTTAGATGGCATTGACAGATACGCTGATGGATTTCATCCTGATCTTGTCTCAAGTGTGAGACAGGGGAAATCAGACACATAGGCTGTTAAGCAATGAGTCATTTCCGGTGTCTGACTCGTACTGGTTAGAGAAAAGGTTAATTCAGTATAAAACATGTAAAGCTTGCCTTGCATGTATGCATATTTATCTGTATGTGTGCACGACCTGTGTGTTTTATCACATCCTGTTGATTCTTAACATAATGTTTTGGTAAGATATGATTGTGGTGTCTGTTTTTGGTACACGTCAGTAAAAACAGTTTTGATAAATAGTGAGCTTGAATCACACAACCTGGATTAAATATAATAATGGAAACCCCGTGTGATTTTTATGCTTCACTTGATAGAACCACATGAATACATACATACATAATCTGTGGAGGGGGAAAAAAAAAAACAATATTACATTCTCTATCTCATCTCAATTCCTACACTGGAGGGCGCTAGTGCATTTTAAGTGTTTGGAAATGAAGCACCTGCATCCTTGTACTTGTTACAGCAACAAATTAATCCTTTTAGTAATAGTTCCTGGCAGAGTGAATCAATGCATCACGTTTTGCATTGTAATTGTCATTCAGCAGACAAATCATGTTTGTAGGATTAATTTGAATTAAACTGCTTGATGAGTTGGATGACTGTTTACTTCATTTATTTACTTCACATATTTTTAATGCTTCATCTGCCTCTATATGAAGTTGACAGAAAGATAAGATGAGGCATGAAAGAAACTACACAACAAACTGGCATCTATTCTGCCATGAGTCATGAGATTCATTTTGCTCATGTACATCTTAAAAAAAAGCTGATGTGTGCTAATTTTGAAGGTCTTTTGCTGCTGTCACTTTTTGACACCAAATAATACAATAATCCCTACATCATTATATGCCTTTTCTGGTCTTAATGCTATGACTGTTGGGTTAACACCTTTGGGAAATTACATGAGAGGTGAGCTCCACTCAGTTTGTTAAACACAAGCTGAATGGCTGACGTGTTGCTTCATTTTAACGGTATCTTTTAGAGTCAGCTGCACCTACACCTCAGGGGTGCATCCACAGCCACTGTATTATCCTACCTTTAGAACAGGCTCAGAAAGGATGGTGAATTGGCTGACCTTGGGAGAGGAATGAAAGAGACAAGCACATCAGCTTTTACTCTCTGAATAGAAGCAGCTTTTTACACTCTGTCTTTAATTCTCAGTTTTAAAATGTTGATAATTATGAATCCCTGTTTTGTTTTGAAGGAATTGGATTTTATAAAATAGGGTATTCTTTCTAACACCACTCGGTTATAGGGACAGAACAGCATTTTTCAAAAACTATGGCAGTGTTTCATTAAAACACACAAATCTTGGCCTTCCTAACAATGAATTAATGGACAGCTGCCAGTATACAGATTGTGTTGCTGCATTTCATGTGCTGAGCATGAGATTGTTGTCAGTTCTAGCCACAGTCAAATTTAATTTGGCATTTATCTCCTTGTCTGATGAAATTGAATTGACTATTGGATTTGGTTACTGTTTATTTAATTCTGAACTGTAGCCGGTTTATGCTTCAGGCTATGTTTTCTTGTAGTGGAAATGTTACAAACGTGACAACATTGTAAATAATTAATTGAAGGATTTAAAAGAACGTGTAGAGTTTTATTTGTGAGGTTTCCTTCATTATGTGCTGCCAGTATGACCAGTACTTTATACAGCTCTTTGGAGATATTTCAGAACCAAATAATTTTATACAGTTCAAATCTCTCTACAGAAAATTCAGTTCTTAAAAGCTGCTAGAACTGAAAATATTTTCCATTAAAACTAGAATGATGAAACTCTGTATTTGCTCCTGGTCTGTGGACATGAACTTGGTAGGTGTTGTTACTGCTCCTTTGACATTAAATGATTCAATAGATTTTTCCACCGAATTCTTACTTCTGCTTAAACCACTAATACTGCTTTTGAAGGATAAATGGGGAACTAAATTGTGAAAGTTGTGGCTTCCTTTAATTGTAATAAACACTGGAGTTTCTTATCCATGAATACAGATGAATTAATGAGCACTGATGAGTCACTGTCTTTGTTTAGTCAATAAAATGCTTCTGTTTGTTAGATCCAAGTTGCTTATCTCAAACTCTTATCACACTTAATGTTTTTGATAAGGTTCAATGGTGGCATTCAGTATTCTCACCATAAATCCAACAATTTCTGTTTTATCTGGTTTAAGACCGCTCCGGTCCTGCCGGCATGCCTCTCCCTCCTTTGCCTCACACAAGTCCTGTTATTGCTTTTTGACGCCTGCTTTTTCTCCCTCATGCTCTTCCATTATGCCCCTGGGTGTGCACGGCTCTTTGAGTAGCTATGGAACATCTCTCTTGACTGTGATGCTCTTTGGCAGAAAATCAATATTTCACTTCTGGTGCGATATGGAGATAAGACTGTCATAATCCTGATGTTGTGCCTTTGCGGCCTCTCATTCTCCCTCATAATTGTAGTCAGTGATGTCCTTTACCGATATCATTGTTGTCTGAGCAGTTTGTAGCGGCAAAGGATTGGGATCCAGTATATGTCAACACAGAACAGCATCGAGAGAACTTACTCTGATGGACTTTATCGATCTCTGTTTGTCTGTGGTCACTGTCTTTGCTCTGTGGCAGGTTTTGTTTGTAAAGTGTATCCACGATTAAATTTGTATATAAGATATTGTATAATTTTCTGTAAGCTCAAGTATTGCACAGCTGTTTGTCTTCATACAATATGTGCAACATTGTGCTGTGTTTTTTAAGACTACGAAGTAACATATTGGCCCTGCACAGTCCACGAGGCATGTCTTCCAACACGTCTATGATATAAATGAACCTGTCACTCTAGATGCAGTAGTTGAATTTGAGGCATTCAAAATCTGTCACACCTGCCTGTTGAAGTACATTTTTCTCAGTGCAGGCTTTCAACTGTGATCTGCATTTTGCACTGTGTGACTTTTGTACTGAGGATATATTAAAAAATAGCCTCTTGGATTTTATATTTTGAGTAAAGCTGACATTATTTTCATCTTATGAACGCACCCATCTACATTGGTCTACCAACACATCCAAAATTGAAAAGTGGACTGTTATTGCGAGTCATGTATTGTGTCTATTGGTTGCACTTGTTGTCAAGGTTAAACATGTACCTGATCCATTGGCAGGCTGGCGGTACAGGGTCGTATTATGGCTGGATATTGTCAGCCCTTTGGCTTTGGACAGATGGATTTTTTTGCTTTGCTTTATGTAGAGGGGGATTGACAGAGCTGTGAAACCTGGACTCTTTATTTCTTTACTGCTCTCTTCACAGGCCATATTCCTCCTCTCCCTGCCTTACATCTGCAGGTTGCCTCTTGGTCTGATAAGCTCAGGCAGAGCAGAGGCTGTGGGTCACTCAATCGGCACTCCCTGCATGCCAACTCTCCCTTTTTTCTCTAAAGGCAAAGGAAACAACCTCAGCTGCCCACCTGCCAGGAGCAAATGAGTTACCAGCAACCCCTGGACATCTCCCAGAGGCTATCCTGTGGACCAGCTCCATGGCCACTGGCATAAGCCGTCTGGAATCTTGGCTGTTTTCATGTCAGAAATGACTGCAATTTTGTGTTGAGTTTATTTTCATTAGTAGCAGTAATGATATCATCCCCCTGTTAGAGCTACTCTCTTTAGGTTGTATGTGATTATAAATACAGTGGCTTAAAGCTAGATTAAAAAAGGATTTCCTTATTGAATGAAGGGAATGACCCTTCCCTGCAGCTCCTCATCTTCATTCATAGTCCAATGTGGAAATTTCTTAATTGTTCCTTTAAGCAGCCGCAGACTGAGCAGTGACTCGAGACTAGTCGGTCGGACATAACAGGATTCTTTAATTCCCTCAGGTAATCTGGGGAACATTGTTCAAGCTGAAAAAGTTGACTACTGTAATCCTCACCCTCTGAGGTCTTAAGGCTTTATTCAAAAACAGCCTGATTACCGACATGCAGACCTGGGCTTTCTACTCGCTGCTTTCTTATCAGCACAACAGCACAAATGACTGTCAGCCCAGCCGCTGCAACAACCACATCAGTTTTCTGTTGTACAGGTTTCAAAGAGGAAAACTTGATGTAGCGGTCACCTGTCTGACAATGCTGCGACCCGCCTCCACAGCACATAGTGGCTAGCCGTCATTCCTGACCATGCTCGCAAAGAGAAATCATTTGAGCTTGGCTGGAGATGAGGAGAATGGAATGGGCCCACTTAATATTCACAGAGCAGTACCACAGTGAATGGAAATGAGTGAGAGAGAGTGAAAAAGAGAGGGGGGGGGGGCAAGAAAAACACAGACTGAAACAGAATGCAAAATTGCAGGATCGAATCAGCAGCATGGCACTGGAAACAACTTATTTTCCAAATGCTAATAATTCAGTAGGGTGTGGGGACACTGAGTTAGTGAGAGTGAAGATCTGTGGTCACTTGCTGACTGCCTCAAAGCTCATCTCTGTGAGGAGCCGGAGTAGACAGAAGCAGTGCATGAAATTGTTGGAAAGTGACACAGGATAAAACAGAGGAAGTGTGGTTGATTTCAAGCATGATGATGATTCAGAATTGGCTTGTTTGGAGTGATGGAATCATTCATTTATGCAAATCTGCCCAAAGCGGTTACATTGCATTTTCAAAGCAGGTTTGACAGGTCTTCAGTGGCAACATTGTTTTTTTTACTTAAACAGTGTGTATGGCTATTTTTTTCCTCCTTCTTCCAAATAAATGACTCTGTGACTCACTGACTGCAATAAGACCAGAGGGGTCTGTAACCCTTCCTGCTGCAGACAGGATGCCACATTCATTGTTGAGCTTCAGGTAGAACAATGCTGGGAAGGATATCCTCTCATTTTCATGGTCATCTAGGGTGTCCAAAAAGCGAGAAATGAGTCTTGGGGTTCCCACTTGTCCCTGGCAACCCCCCACCGCACACTCACCCCCACCCGTTGCTACGGTAAATTAGAACTGCTTATCCTTTCTCTTCTACCTTACTCTCTCACTCTCTTTCTCACTCACACACCCTCTCTCTCTCTGTCTCTTTCCTCTTGCTTCGTCTCTCCTCTCTCCATTTCCCTCCTTGACTCCTGAAGTTACAGAGGAGAGGAACAAGAGGTGTCAGCTGACTGCCCACATCCAATCAGATAAGTTCTGGTGGAAGTGTTTAGCAGCTGCTAAGATCAGATTTAGCCTGAGGGAGGGAGGGAGCAGGAGGCTGTAGCGAGGCAGTGCAGCATGGCTATGCGCCGGTAGGGAGGCATGAAGTCGGACTCTTTACCATGGACGAGTCCAGTATTCTGAGGAGACGAGGGCTACAGGTAGGCAAGGAAATGCAGCTGTGTCTAAGTGTGTGTTTGCTGTGGCTGAAGGGTGACTTTGTGTGTAATTACAGCTTGAAAAGCTCCTTCACTGGTTGCAGACCAACAACACACTCAGGACTTTGAGACCTTTTTGTGTTAACACTTGCAGCATAGAGTAGCCAGCACTTGAGCTTTGCTGTTGTATGTTATTTCTCTACATGTGTGAAAACTGACTGCACTTTTTCCAGGAGGGATCTTAAAGAGCATGATTACTTTAGCACTTGACTGAATTGATACTTATTAATCCCCACTACTTCAGTATAGATGTATTATTATAGTAGTTTGTGTGGTTATGTGTATGAGCTGAGATAATGTACTTTTCCTTCGATCGTTTATCATACTGAATTTGTGTTTCTTGCTGGCAGAGGGACTGAAAGCTGTGTATTTGCACATCTGGATTGATTATATTATGTGAAGGGCTTTCTCTTCCTATATTGACTTTTTATGATAATGTTCAATGTAAGGTTTTGGTCTTTCTGTCAAAAAATAAATTGAAATGTAAACTGAGTTTAAAAAAGCAATCCTTACAATTGATGGATTTGATCAAATTATTGCTGCCAGTATCCTGCTGTAATGGGAAACATAAATGGGATTGAGAAAGAAGCAGACAATATTAAAATGTGAAACTGCCTGTATCTTAAATGTGTCACATAATTTTTTTTCCCAACACCTTTCAGATATTATTCATTTTCTTCAGCTGAGCCGGGAAACTGTTCAGTGGGTGTTGTAGTAAAGCACAAATTGGACTGGAATTACAATTTCTGCATACTCTATTTTGGCTCAGGAGCCACTTGGAGAGCAGCGTAATGGATAGAAATATTTACAAGGGAACCTTTTTAGGATGAAATGGGATCTTTTACGTCTATTCTATGTAATTTGTCTGAGGATGCCATTTACAGATGAAGTTAAAAAATCTGTGCATTTTTTTTTTTTATCGTAGTACTAATTTTTTTGTTCAGTGTTTCATGTTTCAAAGTGGTCTTTTGTGATTTTTTTCATCTTTCAGAATATGACAGTAGAAATGCTGACCTTTAATTTATGCTCTTTGAATTTTTGAAGGGATTAATCGATTTCTCTCTCTAGTTTCCTGTAATTGCATTTATCAACACCTTCCAAACACCTATTTTGTGCACGTTTGCCTCTTTCTGTCACATTTTAAACAGAATTTTTATGATCAACTTTATACTTCTTCATTCATACAAGACCATACAACCGGTTATTCCTGTGGTTTGACTGCAGCAGCACTCTAACTTTCACATTCAACAGGAAACACGGAAGTTAGTTTGTCAGGCAAATGAATATAGCTGGTTCAGCTCCACGGTTCCCTTTCATTCTCAGGCCAGGAAGGGATGACATCATCCCAGTTGGACGGTGTTTATGTGGGGTGGACTGAAAGAAATGGACTTTCTGTTGAAGCCACCGTTTGCCTTTTTAACAGTAAATTTACCAGACACTTCACTCCAGGAATAAATGATAGCACTTGAGAATTTATGTTATGAAACTTGTATGTTGCAGTCATTGTTCATTGTCATTTTCCATTATATCTTCATTCAGCTCTTTCCTGTTTTCAAAGGCAAGACATTATCAAAAGTAATTCTGGATTCCCTGTAGTTTAGCTTTTAATCACATATTTCAGCAACTTCAAATATTTATCCTCTGTCTGAATTATTCATCAGTTCACTTTTTGTATGAGAAATGCGGAGAAAAGCAGCGTAACTGGCAAAAAATACTTTCAAGAGAAAAGCATTGAACATAATAATCAATAATGTGAAAGATTTCACTACCTCACAAAGAAGAACAAAGATATCATGCGTTTTGGATCGATTGCCACTCATGAAGACAAGCAGACTTCAGCGTAAATGTTGAAGCCTAATGAATGTGACGGTGCTTGGGTTTTTATTTTTAGACTTGTTGGAAAAACAACCGCAGACTAACAACAATACGCAGGAGAGTGTTTCCCAGTCTCAGACCCATTAATGAGTTCTCTAAATAAAGTGTTCAGTTCAGCTTGGTTCACTGAAACTAGAGATGAACCAGAAGCCGACCCCAAACCCATAGACAAATAAAAAGGCAATTTGATTGATTGGGTAAAATGATGTATTTATGGTGCTTGAGAAAACGCATTCATGTATAATGCCATTTCTCTCTTTGTGCATTTGCCTGTTTCACTTTGACTTTATAGTGATGTGATGCATTTCTGCAATTTCTTTGTTCTGGTAATTGCTTTTGTTCCTATAAGGGAGTGTTGGCAGTTAAAGTTTTGTAGGATGCGTGTGCATTTATTTCGTAATGATCAATATTTGCTTGGTTTTTCATCTGAGTCTACATGTTTGTGTGTGTTGTAACTCATGCTGACCTTCATGATGTAAATATATGTGACTGTTGTTGTTCTTGAAGACCTACTGTACATTAAGTAGTGGGGACATAAATTTGCCAGGGGTCTTTTTTTTTTTTTATTTACAAAAGTCGCTTTGGCAAACATCCCAAGACTAGATATAGGCGGAGTCAAAGATAGAAAGCGCCAATCATCATCAGAATAGCTTTTTTCAGGTGCGGAAAATACTGGGAAAATAATAATACCCTATGGAAAATACTCAAATAAAAAGGTCTAGCGCAATTTGTAAAAAAAAAAAAAAAAGTGGTGGGGACAATTTAAGGTCATCTCGAAAGTGATAGGGACATGTCCCTACCATCCACACCGTAAACTACGCCCATGTGTACATTCTAAGTCAAATTCTTACATATAACTCTCTAAATGCTGTATCTGCAACGTTATCTTACAAATATAAAAAACTATTTCATTTTCCACCGGCTCCCATCTCTCCATTAAATTTGATGTCAAGGATCAGAAGGTTTGGATTCTGCATTGGTGCCATGTTGCCTAATTACCTGCAATTTGTAGGAGTCATATAGATTTTAATGTTGCCTGTAGCAGCCCACCATGTACTTCATCTTAATTAGGTGCTGGCTGTCAGAGGATAGTGCATCACGTTGTGAGCTTTACTGTACCTCTGACACATAACAGTGCCTCATATAAAAGGTATGCCTTCCAAACCAGCATAGTGACATTGTGTGCCTCCAAAGAGTCATTTGTGTGAAGTGCTGTGACCAGTTGGTGGGATGCAACCTCACTTACAAAACATGACGGTTCAGCAGCAGAAAGCCTTTTTAGCTGTGTGTGTGTGTGTGTGTGTGAGCAGTATTTTAAGGAAAGACTCTTGAATTCTGTTTATATTGAATTAAAAGGAGTAAAAAAAAAAATCTCTTCCCAGCAGAAATGCAGTCATAAAGAGAATTTTTTTTTGTGTCTGTGCAAATTTGGCGTCACTGACAAAGAAACACCAGAGAATAACTGCATGGTGTTGTAATAGTAATGAGTTATAAATGGGACACCAAATTTGCATAGATAGATAGATAGATAGATAGATAGATAGATAGATAGATAGATAAAAGGGGGGGTTAGTCTCCTCTGCCGATGTGTGTTTGTGCAAGTTTCAGGAGCTCAAACACCTTAACGCACCTTAATGATCCTTTGAAGACACTCAAAAGCTGAAACTGTCCTTGTACATGAACAATTCTAAGACACGATCAGAGGAACGTTTGCCATTCCAGAGGCATTACGTTGACCAGAATTTTAAGGATCCAACTGTGGCTGAACATGTTTATATTCTTCCAAAATGTATCATTTATTGTGTTTTCAGTATCGTCTGAAGTCTCCGTTGCTCAATAACAGACACCAAATAGCTTACACTAGGGTAATATTGGAAAAAAAACTGGCAAATTGTACAATAGCAGCCCCTGGTGTGGAGTCCAGGAGTAGTAGCTTCATTCTGATAGAGGATGAGCACAATGTGAAAATGATGAGCAATGATTAGAAGAATGAAGCTGCTTAGTCTTCTATGAATAAAACATCCTTCGCTCTTTTAATATATTTCTTGTTATTTTATTCTCATTCTAGCAACTCATAAATCTGTCATTTCCTTTGGTGTCTGCATCATATTGTTGGAAATGTTACATCATAACCTCATATTCTTTTGTTGGGGTTTTTTATTGTTTGCACCCCAGGCCAAATGTCTGACACCCAACTGAAGACTTGCTTGTATTAGGTTTCATTTGTGCCAAAGTGATGTTGAAGTGGTTTATGTATGGGTTTAATGGCAATTATTCATCAATTATTGTCATTTTTTTCCATTTTATGACGCACTTCGTTGTACATGGATAGTTATGATTACATGGTTTCCCGTGACTCAAGTTTCTGAGGTCTTCACAAGACTTCTATTCTGCCATCCTCTTGTATTGTCTGAGTTTTTATACATGACTTCTGCTGTTTGCATTTTTCATTGGCAAACATCAACAGACTTTTAACTACATTTGACGTTAAATGAAGGCATCATCATTAATAACCAGCGACGAAAACTAAATGAGAAGACTGTTTGCTGCAGCAATAAATGAGCAAACGCAGAGCACAGGTAAAACATAACTCATTATTTGTATGAGATGTTTTTATGTAATGCTAAAGCAGAGTTTGGCAATGAATCCACAGTTCCCTCTGTCCATTGATAATTAAAACCCTGTGAATGTATCTTGTTGATGTTTCTTAACTGAATAATGACAGCCAGTATCTGAATTTGTCTGGAGCTGCTACACTTGTGAACATCTTTTATTTATTCATGTTTACTTTTAGGTTTTTATTATCATGGCATCAAAAGAGAGTCTGCAGTAAAGGAGATAATTAAAGAGAAAAGGATGGTGTTCAGTGTCAGTCGGCTAATGAATTGTTTCTCTGTCTATAAAGGATCGGATGAGTCAGTGGATTAAGCATTTATGACACCTGGTAGGAACAAAAAATGTGGCAATGCCAAGCGATTTAATCAGCAAAGCTTTCTAACAGACTCTGTATGCTTTGCTGTTGAATCTCCCCCTGCTGGTGCAAGAATCAAGCTGTGCATAATGCTGGATCATATTACTTCAGACAGTAGGTTTGAGTTTATTGATTTAGTTGTCACTTTCAGTAATAGTCTGATGCGTGCGTGTAACTTGATCAAAATTCTGGTTATTGAATACGACTGTCTTTGCTATGTAAGGTCAGGGTTTGCGCTTTGAGATGACCTTCAACTGGTTCTATATTGTGTGGCCTGTCCACTCGTGTACTGCACATGTGTTTGGAGCAGATAGCTTCTTTTCATTGATCTGTTTGACCTCTTCTAATCTCTAGATACACTTGAGGTTTCTGACTTTGTAACAGCATTTAGATCTGATAAAGCCAAGATTGCATTTCCTGTGATGCCTTTTGGTAAACTCACCCTGCGTTTCATGTCTATGTTAAAGCAGAAAGCCATTGAATGCACCCTCATGAATGTTGATCTTGAGGCGCTGTCATTTGTTCATGTTAAAGCGTGTTCTCGGTCACTGTGGGTAGTCTTATGCAAGTTAACCTTCACGGTGTAATGATAAACAGTGGCTTTGTGTGACAGGAAGCTACAGCACTCATAGCTGGTTCTTCTCTTGCTAACACGTCTGAGTTCATCGTGACTGCCAGTTTGTTGATATTTATGGTTTCCTGTGTGTAGTATTTTAGACAATACGTCAAACATTTGTCTCGCGATTTAGTTTCCACTTGTGTCAGTCAAAATTACACATCGCCCAAAGCTGCAATTTGAGTGTTGGAAGAGGGTTGCCAGCGCTGAATCGGCGTAGTCTCTGATTATAAGGATGTCAAGTGGATCTGGTCAGTCCTCCAGTCTGGTGTGCTTGATAATAACAGCACACTGAACAAGCGTTGCAGTGTAAAAGGACAAATGGGGGGGCATTTACCTTATGTTACCCTGATGTCATTCAAGGTGTTGAGGAATGACAATGAGGCTTAATATGAGGATGTGAGTTTTCCTGCAAGTCAGCAGCATACCACAGTAAAGCAAAGTACACTTTTGATCTTCAGATGTAGGAAAATCCAAAATAAATCAAGGGGAATTATTAATGAAGGCCTTTTTATGAAGAGCACTGCCACAGCTTTGATGTCATGTCTTGGAGATGTTGTTTCTAGAAGTCATTGACATTTCCCCCCCGTGGAACAATACACTCTCTCATGATCATGTCAAAAGAGTCCCATGCATTGATGCCTAAATGTATGAGGTTTACCTTTTTTTTTTTTATTGGCTCACCAGTTTTATTTTCCACATAGTCTGTAAAATGAAAGCACCTCCCAAAGTCAATTTGTATTACAGACTGTCAAGGTTTGTAAAATGTCAATGATAATTAAAAGTTGATGAGAATGTCACATTTTGCTCCGATGTAGTTGCATTTTATTTTTCAGGCATTTCAATTTAATTTTAAACTTGTATTAATCTTAATGAAGTTATTACTTGTTATATACATTTTTGATGCAGCTATATACCTGGTTATATTATTTTTGCTACATCCTTTTACTTTTTTTAATGAATGGACTCATTTAATTTCCTGTATGTAGGATTAGGCTCTGAAAACTAGGCAAAGATAAAACTAAACATCGCAGAAAAAGAGCTGAAGTTCGGAAACTGACTCACAACACTGTTTCATTAAAAGCATGCAGTGCTTGCTTTCAGTAATAGACCTCTCTCTGTGCATGAGCTCGACTACTTTGAAAGGTGTCAAAACTATCTCACATCAAAACTATAAATATGCAAGTCAATCAAAGACATTTATTGACTTATTGTAATTTTTTTTTTTCCCCCAACGGCATACTTTGATTTTTCCCAAATAAATCACACAAGGCATATATGAAATAACTTTACATATTGGTCTCATTATGTTGCTGCTTTCATCCCATCTTGGCATTAATGTAAACTTCACACTGTGATTTGCTTTGCTGTGATTGGTGGGTCTCCAATCACAATAGGTCATTCCCTGCTGGTAATTAGTGTTGTGTGAACTGTGGTCATGTCTCCCAAGGAGCCTCTCTGCCCTTGGTCTTCAGCCGGCAGCAGGGGAAGCCAGACATTAAGCCCTAATTGATAGCAAAGGGAGAGTGGGGGCTTAGCACTTTTTCTGCTGACTAGAGCAGCCAATACACATCATTGGCTCAGTGTCCTACACTGTTTTAGACAAAGACCTTTATCGGGTTATGAGACAATAAAATATGTAATCTTCAAACTGTGAGAAAATACATCCATTGCCTGGTTATTTATAAAGTGCTATTGTACAGGGACCACAGATCCAGGAGGGTGACATATTTGTTTCTTGCTACTGACAGAAGAGCACAGGGAGGCGTAAGGATGTCGACTGCAGTAATTAAACAAACACTACTGTTAACTCCTCCGGGATACAGGGATCTCTACAAGGTGTGCTCGTCTGTTACTGTGACTGATGTTGGTCTTCGGCTTGCATGGCTGTCCATGCGTTAGCGTGGCACTAACACGTGAACAGATGCTGCTGTGGCGACACAAACATTTGTTGTTTTTTTACTCTTCATTCTCAAAGCTTCCGAAGCAGATGAGGGGAGTATTTTATTTATTTATTTTTTTTTATTTTATTTTTTTTTTGAGAGAGAGAGATTTGTTTAATGAAATGTATCACTAAAACTATTTAGGGAATTAAATGACTGACTGTTTGTCTACACCTTAAGTAAAGCTGGGTGATGGGCCAAAAATGCCCTTCTGTAAAAATGGTCCTCAGAGGATATCGGTAATTATCACCAGAAACGATAAATCACTGGTTCTTACACCTTAAAATTTTAATATTCGATTCAGAGTTGAGGAAACCAGGTGTGTATTTGTGGTTTTAAGATATTCAGAAAATGATGCAACAAGACTAAAAGAGTTTTTTAAAAAAATACAAAAAACAACACAAGATGAAGACAGTGAAAAAGAAATAAGATGACCATTATAGCTGCTGATCTACAAGGAAAAATATCACGATATAATAAATAAATCACAATGTGAATTGAAATTATATCATGATGTTTTATGTGCATCTAACTTTAACATGGTTAAGGTCAACTTGTGTAAATCACAACACCAGTTCAAACTCCACATTTGACACACTTGGTATTTCCCATATAATATGACATTTGCTTATTTTGTATATTTATTTATAGATGCACATGTGCAGACTGTTCTATATTCCCTAAATCCATTTCCATTTCAGTTATTTGCATTTTTTTAATCCATACACTTTTCCACTTGTTGTATTTTTTTTTGTTTTTTTTTTGTTATATGGAAATTGAAATTGTTTACTTTCCATTATATGCTCAGCACTGTATGTATCACGAGAACTCTTAACATCTATTATACGCATTCTGTTTACATGTTAAGCCAAGAAGTGTTTCATGACTGCAAGGACTTTGTGATGTTGCATATGTTTGCTTGCAGTATTATCCTTTAAGTAACAAGTCTGTGAGAATGCATAATCCCTTGAAAAAAAATCAATGAGGGCATTGTTTCTCTGGGTTTCCTCAGTACACAAAGCAGACCCTGACCTCAGCTTTACTCTGCCTTCCACTGTTGGCTTTTACATTGAACAGTATAGCATTATCATTACAGTAATTACTCCACTGTTCAATGTGAAGTGAATATGTTAGGCTAGTGTTTGTTAGATGAGAATAAATGTTGAACATTAGCACAACAAATAACCTAGTGAATACAATGCTGTATAACAGATGTATGAATTTTTATGCTTATACCTCTTCTCCTTTTACTTTCAGAAGGAGCTGAGTCTTCCCAGAAGAGGGAGTTTGTAAGTATCCATCTATTTACTGTCGGTTAACTTGAGTAATTTCTGTTTAACGGAAATGCCATGTAAATTAACACTATTATTATCTTTGCTTTCAAATTTATTCAAATAATTAATCAAATAACTATTGCAAAACAGTAAGTCAATGTATAATAATAATAATAATAATAATTCAACCCGTCAGAGCTTTCAAACTTGATTTGATATTGTTAAAGGCTTGCATGTCATTGCAGGTGCACGCACCACTGAAAACACAGGCAAAATTTTCATGTTAAAAAAATGGTAATGTAAGAAATTGAGAGATTCTCTGTGTTGATACAGATATTCATCAAATATTATATCTTATAGTGAAGTTAAGCATCTTATTTACATAACTTAATAAATTTAATATTGTGGGTGTTCTTTATATTGAAAACCTTATTAATATATGGATATCATTATTTCTGCTTGCCGCCCATCTCACTATATTAATCACGGTTAAATTAAAATGAGCAAATGAAGTACGTGATATGCTTCAGTTTTTTTGTTTTATTAAAAAGATACTTTTAAGTTTTCTTGGACACGTCCTTAGTCACACTTCATCAATCATTCTGCTCTAGGTTTAGTTAACAAAACAACTGTAAATTGATATAAATAAGCTTCTGATGAAGTAAAATGCAGTTTAAGATGGATGATTAAGGAAGAAGACATTTAATATTTTCCATCTGAATTATGTAGTTGTAGTCGGAGTCAAATAGTGAGTACATGAATTTGCTTTTCTTCAACAGTGTTCTTGTTTTTGATTTTGTAATGGTGAAATGCATATAACTGTCTCTCAGAGGATGGCATGGTTTTCCTCAGTTACATGAATCTCAGATTCATGTATTGTACATTATTTAATATGACAATTTATATGGGAAATTCAGATAAGAGCATGATGAGCATGCTTTTAAGCCATCTGTTGATATCATTTTTTTTTTTTTTTTAGACCAGTTTGATGTTTTTTGTTTTGGTGGAGTCATATTTACCCATGACACCTTGCTGTTAGTGTTGTCACTTCACCAGCGAGGGCACCCAATAGAGATGAACCTTTAGAAACGGGCTGTAGTGAGATCAGCAACTGCACCCATTTATATTTAGCACTGAAGCCTCCAGTGACCTTGGTAACCATAGTAATAGTGTTTGGATATTACAAAGTTGATATGGCAACTTCAGATTCTTCGTGACTACTGTTTATTGAATATCAAGATGTTGGCACTGTAGATTTGTGGGTGGGAAGATGAGAACATTGATCAAGAAGCAAAGTTGTGTCATCTTGTGTAAAATGATATATTCACCTCTCAGGGTTGTGATAACCTGCAGTTGGTGACAGCTGCAGCACTTCCCTCCTTCACATGAGCAGAATGCGGAGTAGGAAGATGGTGAAGTTTCCACTCCACATCTAGATCGATAGTAACTACTAAGCCTGAAGATTAACTTGTGTTCTGAAGTTGCATATGTTAAAGTGCCTGAAAAGAAGTCGTCACTATATGTGCAATGCCTACTGTCCTGGTTTACCTGATACAGAACACTGAAATCTCACAGAGGCACAGAGCCATCTACTGAACATTTGATGCCATTCACATGCTTTCCCCACAAACTCTTTCCATCCTCAGGGAAATGTATTAATGTGTTATCATTTCTCCCTGGCCGCAAGAATAATTGTACCTTTTAGGCAATGTCATATGTGGAGTTGTTTTCAACATAAGTCAGTCTGTTAGAGAGATTACTGCAACCTATTTATACTTTGACCTTAATAGCTGAAAGTCCTTTGCTATGTCTAATTAAATACCTGAAAATCAATCATGTATAGGTGTCGGTAGGTCAAGACACTGGATTTGCGACTATTATTTCAGACTATATTCACATTCATCATCCACACAAAGACGCAACCTGTTGCTGTATGAGTTTTACGGTACCAAAGCATCTGGGTTTTTGCCATGAAACTGGTTATAGAAGATGTTTACTGTAGATTTTGTTACCATCTAGACATGCTGCCAGTTGGAGTGGGGTCTTCATCTGCCTCATTTCAGTGCACTGTTGGATAGATTTCCTAAGTTATGAATGATTTTACTGTACAGGTGGATAGATTTGGTCTATTGCATTTAATGTTAATTATTTTCATGTTGCATATTTTTGGAGTGTTTGCACAAAAGGTGTTGGTAGTTAACCTCACTGCCATCTACTGTAGATATTCTAACAAAGCGTAACAATATATTTTCTTTAAATAAATAAGAATAATGCTCCACAAAGTTAATTGAATGATTTCAAACTAAACAATCATTGCTGCTGTGCAAACAGAGATGAGTCACAAAGTTATTCTCACTCCAGGTTCAGCAGAAGTCACGCATTAATCTGAAAACATTTATGAATCATCTGCCTCAGGGCCTGAATCATCAGCATAAGTGAATCCACAGCAAATGTTTTAATACTGGCCTAAGCTTTCTGTTTTATATTGCTATGACATATGTGAAATGTAAATAGTGTACTGGTGAAGTTATGGGCAGTGTATTCAATATATATTTATTCTATTGGCCAAAAAAGAAAAAAGCTTGTACAATGTACAAAATGCAAATGAAGGGAAAAAAAAAAGCAGTAATATTAAATATTACTATGTATTTTACACATTCCACAAAAGCAGGGGTACTAAAACATTTAGCTACCTCTGTTCATTGTTATTTTTTTTTCTCTTTCTTGCTAATCTTATGGAGTAGCCTATCCAGTTTTGATCCACTGTTTTCTGGCTGCATGATCTGAGGACAAAAGATGATCCAAAAATACACTTTCCTCAACAACAATATATCAGGGGTGTCAAACATGCGGCCCGGGGGCCAAATCCGGCCGGCCAAAGGGTCCAGGCCGGCCCTTGTGATGATTTTGTGAAATGTAAAAATTAAACTAATATATTAACAGTCATTTTAGTTCAGGGGCCATAAACAGAACAATTCAATTAAAGTGGGTCAAATCTGTAAAATACTACCATAATATCTAATAAATACTCACAATTCTGTAAACATTTTCATGTATTTACACCAAAACAAAGTACAATTTTGTAAAACATATGAATAATGTGAGGAAGTATGAATAACCTAAAATGTCTTTAATGTAATTTTAACAATATTACTATGTTAAATGTTTTGTGTATTTGTAGATCCACTGTTATCTGTAAGTTATGTGAAAATGATAAACTGAAGCATAATATTGTTAAAATTACACTTATTTTTTCAGTTTGTCCATATTATTCACATAGTTTTAAAGCATAGTTTGTATATGTAAACATTTTCATAACATAATTTTTCTTTTTTCACTAAAATATAGAGAAAAGTGTTGTTGAGTTGACATTATTTATATATTATTATGTTATTATTTTTCTGGTGCGGCCCACTTCAGATCGAATTTGACTGAATGTGGAAGTGAACTAAAATGAGTTTGACACCCCTGATATATATGATGACAGTTGATCCAATACAAGAAACACTACCAACACCCAATTTCTGGTCAAGAAGTGATTATGATTTTGCATTTTAGAATTTTAAAAAATTATTTATTTATTCATTTATTTATTTTTACTATTCTTGGTAAACAAAACCTCGATTAGTCAAATTGATTCCAGCACTAGATTAAGTATTTCAGATCATTTTGTCTCATTCCTCCTGCAAACAGGTCTTCAGGTGTGCAGACGTACAAGATCTTCACTGTCACATTTTGCATTTTAAGATATTCCACACACTTTCTACACTAGTGGTTTCAGTCCAATCTAACGCCTGCATCGTCTTCTTTCTCAGCCATGATTTTGCTAATGTGTGTGAAACATAGTTTTGCTGAAATATGCATGGTCATCCCTGGAAAAATCAATATGCAAAATATTAGTGTACATTTTAGCACAAATGATGCATCATTGAAGTACCCTAAACTTTAGCGGTCCATCCCTCACAACCTCCAATCTTAGGTATGTTTGCAACACTTCTGGTCACATTTAATATAAGGCTAATGTTTTATCAGCATCATAGTTTTGAGGAAATTATGAGGCTTTGTTGTTGAGTTTTTGTTTGTAACCTACTCTTGACCTGTTCTACTCTTGTAACTTCTCTACTTCATCTTATGCTCCAGTTCCTACTGCCTCATATGCTGGTGGAAAGTGCAGTGTTTGGTGTCATCTCCACTAGCTTTTTGCTCCTTTAAACATGCACATGGTAATAAAGAATTCATTGGTGAACTGGAGAGGCAGAGCTGAGTGCTGTCTTTCTGATTTACTCTGCTTTCTATGTTCATCCAGATTTAAGAAAAGCATCATTGTCTTGTCACTTGTACAGCTTCAACTGTTAGTTATTGTTGATACAGAAGCTATAAAGAATCCTAGAAACACTGTACACTTGTAAAGTTTACAGCAGTCTTTCAAACTCTTTAAACACATACGTTCATTTGTTATGCACAGGTATACATAAAGTGATCATTTTTTTTCTTTACTTAATAGAATGGGTTGATGGTTTGGAAAGAAAATATCTGCAGCCTTTTTGGCTCAAATCAAGGCTCTTACTGACTCTTGTCTTAACGTGCTTAAATACTTTAGATGTCATTCTCCAAAATCAAAAATAAGCTAATTTTTCATCACCTTACTTCACTCCTCTAATGGTAAAAAATTTATTTATTTATGTTTTTACTCCAACTGCAAGGTGTATTGTCAGGTGTATCATTTTGCTAGTTTGTTTTGTTTTTACAGCCAGGTATATGTTGTATATGTACATGAACGGATGTGGACTGGCAGGTAGTGGTGCAGTATGTTTTTCCTTCATAGATGACATCATCTCTGTGGTTGCGGTGACATTGCATCCTATGGCGTGTGCCTCATGTTAGCATCTGTCAAGGTGACTGTATGCAGAGGAAAGCAGACATAATGTGGAATGAATTTATTCAGCTTTGCTATGTTGCAATTCACCAGATGGTGGTAGAGTTGTTCTTGGGGGTGGGTGTAGGGGGTACACAAGTATGCATGCGTTGTGAAAGAGCAGGGGGCGTGTATTAGGGGAGGGAAGAAGGGGTTTGTCCTGCCTCCATGCCCTCCGCAGGCAGCTGAAGATCTCATTTGACAGCTTCAAGGTGGAACAGGGGAAGACCAAAACAAGAAGCGTGGCCTCCCTTTTTCTCCCCCTCCCTTTTTGTGGGGGAATAGAAAACCAATCCGCCTCATCGCACTGTGGTGGCTAGGTTTGGCTCTTTGTCAGTGCAGGGGGGGGGGAGGCGGTAGGCAGGCAGTGTGAATGCATATCATGTCCACAATAGAGCAAACGAGCACAGTTCAGCCATGAAAGCCCAGCGGGAGAGGCTGAGAATTCCAGGGCTGACGCTAGAGTGAGTATTTTCCTCTGTTATCCTACCCAGCTGAGAGGACAGCTCTGCAGTGTGTAGCTTCATCTGTCTCTGTATCTTATTTGTTGTCTTCACTGTAGCTTTAAGCCCTGTGCAGCGTTAGCATTAGCAGCAGCAGCATCTGCAGGAAGTGTAATGTCAAATTCTACACAGCTAGCAGCTTTCTTGGGCTTGTTTTATGCGTGTGTGTGTATGTGTCCACACATTTAGGCTTTCATGCACGTGAGTGTGATGCTATAGATGGACAGATAATGTGTCACACATAGGAGTGCCGCAACTGCACAACATGCTTTTTTTTTTTTTCTTGCTGTGACACACACAGTCTGTGCAAATGTAGGGAACACACTCTCATAGCACACCTTTCATGACTGATATGGCAGTGTTGTGATCAATACTGTGAAGAGCAGTGAATCACCGAAGGGGTGTGTGTTTATGTGGCAGATTTACCTTTTGTCACAGCCACACTCATATGTTGGATTTGATTAATATTATTCTGTGGTCAATAAGCCATTTGTCACGGTTCCTTCCATTTGAGAATTTGAACGCTCTATGTCAACATTGGAAAATGAGTGGCCAAATGTAAAACCATCCTTTTTGTGCAGATTCTAGGGCATATTGCCTCCACAGTACTGTGAGGGGTTTATCCCTGTGTTCCCATTTGTTGACAAACAAAATCACTCTAAGTTCTGTCCTTGTTTATGATAATGAGAACTCAGCTGTATTTTGCAGAATTTGCAATTTTAAATGAATACATTTTATATAAACACTGTTGTAGTCTGTAAATATCTGCCATGGATGGATGCTTGTACAGTATTTCCAGTATGGTTTTACATATTCTGATTTGTCTTCTCTGGGTTTCCACTGCAGTAAAAGTTATTCACCTCTATGCGACCTAATGCTCTGCAGTGCTACTGCTGAAAGTTTAATTTGAAAAGGCCTCAGTACATGACATCATCCTTTCTGAATCCAAACAGACTGGGTCAAACATCACTAACTTTAAATAACATTTGCAGAACCAGACAAATACTTTGGAATTCTTGCTCCTCAGGCACCATTTTGTTTCATCTAACAGGGATCATTGACTCTTCATGATGCTGCTGCTTTGTTTTGTGCACATGTCAGGGCTGTGAGGGTAACGGGGTTCTGTCATGTATGTAATAAAAGTCTATTCACTCCACTCCATTTAACTTTACAGCCTTACTCCCCGAAGCTTGAGCCCCACTCCCACTAGTCCTTGCAGTCCGTGCAGCCCGTTGCACGCTTTTCATTTTTGGAGGTAAGCGTGAGCTCTTGAACCATAGCTACAGTTATTATGTTTCTGAAAGGCCTGTTAGTGCATGTTCCTGTCAGTCTTGTGTTCATGCCTCCCATGGCTTGAACTGAGTTTGCACTTTGCTCTGCAATAATTCATTCGCCATTGAAATGACATTGAAATAGCAGGACACAGTTCTTATATAATGTCGATAGTGTCACCCCCTTCCCCCATCTTGCCCCCGTTTCTGTTCTGAGGTTTATGCTTCTCTTTCATGTGCTAAGTAGGATTTGTGGTATTTGAAATGCATCAAAGTGAAGAATGGTCTCAATCTGTCTGAATCCTGGCTGCATTGATTCATTTAGGAATAAAGAACATCCAAAAAGCTAATTTTCGATTTCTCAGTAATGAGTCGA
Organism: Maxillicosta whitleyi; assembly: GCA_029822895.1. Lineage (NCBI taxonomy): Eukaryota > Metazoa > Chordata > Actinopteri > Perciformes > Neosebastidae > Maxillicosta > Maxillicosta whitleyi. Next base: position 6,898,672 of record JAPSES010000081.1, on the reverse strand, counting down.
TCTTATTGCTGGTATGTCAGTTGTACATGTTTTGTGTGTGTGTGTGTGTGTGTGTGTGTGTGTAAGTGAAGGTTTTAATACTGTACAGAACATCAAGATCCACTTTTGTTTGTGGTTAATGTGCTTTCATGATGTCTAAGGTGGCATGTCATCCAATCAGTTCAGCTCTACCAAGATGCCTTGAATATATCTTTGTTTTAGGATAAACCTTATTTGGGCTTTCCTTTCATGTAGCTTATTGAGGCGGTAGTTTTATGATGCTTGGCTTGTTGTTATATGATTAGCTACTGCTTAGCCCCTTAGGTCTAACCCTAACACTACGGTGTCAGAATAGAAGTATTGTTCAAAGTATTAAAGCTGAATTAAAAGAAATTAAAGTTGTATTCTGTTATTAGAGCATAGTTTTAGTATTGTTGTAACTGCAGCATTTCTCCAAACATGAAAATTAGCCTAAGTTTTGAGAAACTCCTTCTTTAGCAGTTTCTCCGAAACAAGTCCAGCTGACCAGTTTGGTTAAACATTAAATGGATTAAATATGAATTATTATCACACAGTTTTTAGAGACTGATTAACAATTTATGTATTTGTCAGATTTACTTGGCTCTGTTTGACCAACGACTTGCTTTTGACGCAGATTTTGCCAAGAGAAATTGTTGGAATGAAACTTCTTGTCTTTTCTTTTTTTTTTGCGCCAAAGCTCATTCAAAACACTATATTTTCAAGGCAATTTCTGTATCAATGAATAGCATGAAACACCCACCCATGTCACATTTGACCTCATCTTGTTTCTCCTGAGCTTTCATAGAGAGTCAAGTGGAGCAGGCATTTAAGTGAGTCAGCTCCATACAAGACTGCAGTGATGTGTTTACTGGATAGTCTTATTTATTCGTTTTTGGTTCAGTTCACAGGTTTATGGCACAGCCTGTTGTGTTATAATCCCAGATGAGATACTTAATCTATATATTTATGGAATACAGTAGGCATCATCATCATGTTACCATCATCCTTGTCGGTGCTTAACGCAAAAATAATATTTTCATCTTTGTCATCATATGAAAATGCATGAGAAACAGATTGCCGGAACCGCAATGAACGTGTAAAATCATTGTATTTCACATTGTGCCTGTAAAGATGTCCCTCATCAGATGGATACACCGACCAATGTTTTTCTTTTTTTTTTTTTAACTTTATTTTTATTAGATTATAAATACAATGTCATCCAAGTGTAAGAAAAACAAAAATCAACAACATGGAAGAAATTTTTTATAATTATAAAACAAAAACAACTAGAAAAGCACTAAGAGAGCGCAAACCTCCGCCAAGCAGCACAGTTCAGGTCACACATTTGAAGACACTATATGAGAAAACAGGTCTTCTACTGCCATCTGTTGGACATTTGTTAGTACTACAACAGCGTCAATAATGACTAATAGAGAATCCTTTAAAAATTCCTGGATCTAGACGGTGATCCAGATCAGCTCCAAAAAGTCATCACTTCCAGATCTCGCCATTACCAACCTATCCTGAAAATTTCATCAAAATCCATCTATAACGTTTTGAGTTATGTTGTACACAAACCAACAAATAAACCAACAAACAAATAAACGCCAGCAAAAACATGACCTCTTTGGCAGAGGTAAAAATCATAAAAATTAAACAACTTATGGGTCCTTTCATTCTTTCTTTCAGAAATGCAATCTCAGGTCTATCAGATAAGTTATTCATTGAGTCAGTGGTATCATCTTCCTCCTTTACACTAGCCAATGTTAATGTATTGACATTTATTGTATCATTCAATCCCATGAAGCCACAACTCTCCATTAATTGGTGTTAGTTTGTGAGCAACTGTGAGGTTAGTTTGCTTATCAGAAGTCATACTCTCATCACAGTATTGAATAATGTTATTGTGCGTCACCATTCTGATTCTACATGCACAGCCATTACCAACTTTTATTTAATCAATTTTGGATGAGGGTAGATTTGTTAATGACAAACTCATTGAGATTTATTCATCACTAAGAATTTAATTGACAATTTATCAACTAGCCTACATTGGCGCAAAATTTATTATCTTGTTTGGTTAATAGTACAGATGTAAGACTGTGTAATTTAGTTCAGTTGTGAGGCTGTGCAGTGAGATTTATCATCGTTCTCTGCTTTCAATACTCAATAATGATTAGGGATGGGAATCGATAAGAATTTATCTATTCCAATTACATTATCGAGTCTCATTGGGTGAGGGAATAAAGGAGTACAAATGGGTACATTTGCATTAACTGGTTATATTTCCATCTCTACACAGAAAATATAACGTATACAGTATGTTGGAATCGGGTTGTTTACACAGAGCCTTGTTAGTGTAATTCCCTTATCACAACAACAGAGGTTGAAACGTAGATGGTTTCTCCGGCGTGCCTGTTTCAGTTCCAGTTTTTCCAGTTGGTGAAGGTTTGTTACACATGAGTGTCCAAAACTCTTGCGTAATAATCCAATAAAGTTCATAGTGTCTATATTCTTACAGTTTAGTTAGTAGTTACATTTAGTTTTCTTTTTTGCCAGACACATATTCAGTTTTTCATACCTGACATGTTTCGGCGGTACACTTCCAAGGAGCATCTGATGAAGACGGAAGTTTACCGCTGAAACATGTCAGGTATGAAAATCGACTACGTGTCTGACAAAAAAGAAAACTAAATGAATGATATACAGTACAAATAATAACAGATGACGAGAACTGGCTCTCAAAAAGAACTGGTTCTCGATTCCCATCCCTAACTAGAAAAGCACTCGGAGAGCTCAAACCTCCGCCAAGCAGCACAGTTCCCCCACATATTGTGACTGACACCACGCAATATTACAGCCACATTTATTTTTTATCTATTTTATTAGATTCTTGACAATGGAAACATACAAAAAAGAAATTGGAATTACATGCTGCTAACAAAGAAATTAACAAACCGTGGCAAAAACATAACCTCTTTGTCAATGGTGATAAACGCTCCAAGTTAAAAATTCTCACACTTTATTTTTTTTTACTAATATTTAATTTCAACAATTAAGACAACCAACTTAAATACATGTAAACACATTTTTCAGTAGACCTTCAGCTCCAGTTTGGTGCTAGTTGCAGGTCTGTATCTGCATTAGTTTCCTCACAGTGACAAAAATGATGAAGGCCCCCTACTTTTGTCATGTTCCGGATCATAGTTTCCAGAATATTGCTAGTATCCGGATCATACTTTTACATATCACAGAAAGTATCAGGACCATATTCTGTATTTTTTTTGCCAAGCAATCCAGTTATTCTGTGTGAAGTTATACACATATGCTGAAAATGGCCCTATCTTACAATGATAAAGAATCATTTAAAAAAATTTCTGGATCCAGACTGCGATCCGGATCACCTCCAAAATGTAAACATCTGTTCTTTGTCTTAGAGCAAACATTTCCTGAAAATTTCATTAAAATCCATTCATAACTTCTTGAATTATCTTGCTAACTACCAAACTAGCAAACCCTGGCAAAAACATAACCTCTTTGGCGGAGGTAAATATGATTGCTGACCTACATGCAGTACATAAATGGCTTGTGTGCATAGCCCTATAGCTGATATTGGATTTAGAAAACATAAAAAATGGCTCAACATGTCTATCTCATCCAATTTTTAGTCAAAAAAGTAAACCCTTTTAATATGTAGGTAGTAACTTTCAAATTTTTGCTGATCCATCTCAGGATGTGGTACGGACAACACATCAATGCTTGTGCTAAATTTGCATTCTGTAAAGTTCTTGCATTTCACATAATTCAGCCACACTTCTTCTAATAGAGGAAATGTATCCACTGTCATACCCAATTGACGTATAGTAATCATTGTAGAAACATTTTTATATTTGTATTTTTTCTGCCTGTCCTCCAATAAGAGGACAGTAACCTACATTTTCTGCTTGCGATGTCAGTTCTTCCTGTGGCCTCCCTAAGCATGCTGCTCTATGCAAGTTTGACTTTGAACCATCTGAACCGTTGTTTCTTATGTGGAACACAGAAGCAGAGCAGAGCCATAATTAGAGTGAAGGCTGTCACACTGGCCTGTAGGGAAACAGACTGAGCCACTGTGAGGGAATGCAAACTCACACCAACACAGACCTCACAATGACAAAATGACTTGTGATAGCACTTTATTAGAGGTGGTACGTGCAAATAGTAGCAGGGGTTACGTGTCAGTCATGATGGTGTCAATATTGCATTCAGATTCACTGCTGCTCCTATGAATAATTTCTTACAGTGTGCTTGGTAATAATTAGACTTCCTCGTGGTCCTCATATTGACTGTGTATTTCCTAAATGAGACTTTCATCCTCTTTTTAAATTAACTCTTGCCTCTGTTTACCATCATTTTTACCTCTGCCCAATTGCAATCCCACAAAATGGGTGTGTACACCTTTCTAAAACTCCATAACACATGTGATTACAGCAGCCTCCTGCTGTGCACACAAACAGACAGAGGTGTTTTTATCATAACTGTGGAGTGATGTTATTGCACTGGTGCCAAGTGGCTGCTTACAGAGCTGAACTTTGTACTCTGAAGAATAATCATTGCACATAAGTAATCAATATGTTGCTAATGTTGTGGTCTTATTTAACATTGGAATGTTTTTGTTTCAGTGCTGGAGAGCTTTTAAAAGGAGTTTGTCTGAATATTGTACAACTTTCCCCTCAAGCTTCCATGAACTGATCTTAAATCTTCTCACATACTTTATATGCATGTTTCAAAAGTCAAACAGATCAGTTTTTAACAATAACCTATTGTCAATTTTGATAAAACTTTAGAAGTGTGTTATTTTTGTGTAGCTATTGTACATTCAGCACCCTCTCTGCCTCCGAGACGGCATGAAAGGAGAACCAAATGTGATGAAGTTAAAGTGAGGCTTGAAACAAATGAATATATTGGTCCGTGTATATACAGGGAGTGGCTGAGGGAAGACTTTATGCAGTGGCTCAAGATATCCACACAAAAGCACAGCATTTCCATTTCAAATAGGTCCTGCTTTATTCACTGACCCCCAGGACTTTGGAGGGGTGCCAGTTTGTGAAATCTGTGAGTGCACAGCAGCATCTGCTGATGATGCAGCACCCCTCTGTCTCACAACCCCCCCTTCACAGGATATGAAGTGGTAGATGCCTGTTACATGATATGAAGCATGTTGAGCGAAGGGAGCAGGGTGAGTGTTTGGGATAGAGAACACCGTCACAGTGAGACAGGAAAACAAAAATTCAGCCGGTATTAAGTGTCATATCCCTGCCACAGTGGACGTGTCAACACCTGACCTGAATCACACACTGTGTGCCTTTCAGGATCCTCCCAGGATTACTTTTTATTTGAGGACAGAGGAGGACAGGGTGTCCTCCCTGCCACTGTGTTTATGCCGCAGCTGGCTGCAGATGTGTCAGTGCAGAGGAAGTTTGGACCCAAGGAGAGCTGTTGTAGGACTTCTAGTCAGGACTGCTCTGGGAGTCGCATCCTGTTGAATCCTGAAAGCCGTCGCTTGTCCTCACCTGGTCTTTTAAAGCCCCCTTTACATCTCCCTCTATGGCATGACTTGGACACAATGTCTGACTCAAGTCTGTGGACAATGTTGTCCAACTTTAACATGCCACAGTTCTTTAGTGGAGCTCGTCTGCGCCGGTCCAAAAGGTAACTGTAAAAACATTTTGTAGTATTTCACTTCATTCTTCTTTCAATATTATGTTGTATTTCACAGATAAGCTTTTAAGTATTATGAGTAGATCCAGACAGAAAATGCCTTTTCCACTCAAAGCGCTAACTTGAATAACTGCCAGTTGTAGTATACTCTATGGATCTGTGCATGGCCGGAAAATTGCTTTCCCTTGCATTAACAGGTGACCTGGGGTGGTTTATGAGGACACAATGAATGAGAAGCTGGGTGTTCCCTGCTGGTCTATTGTGTATTATTTGCTCTGGGTGTCAAATGGTAATTCAATGTTTGTTGTGGGGGCAGTGTCATGTTCATTACATAGGATATGCATTTAGAAGTCAACCTTCCTGTAACAGCTCAAAAGGATAAATACTAAGTGCGTGTCTGTTTTCCTGTTATAGTTATTGTTGCTGGATGCAAAAATGAAGAAGATACTGCCTCTGATATGTTGTTGTATTTTTTTTTTTTTTTTTTTTAGTTTTGTTTTGGGTTTTTTAAAGCAAGCACTATATTTTAGGTTTCATTTACCCTTTTTTACATCATCAAACTAATAAGCTTTCATTAGTTTATAGGATTCAGTGTGTGAACAGCAGACCAGTCCAGATAATATATAAGCCTCCACATCCCAGTTAGGCTGCAGTATTGGTAAAGCCCATACAACTGATATTTATTTTTAATCCCTGTCCTGACCTATTTTATAGTGCAGAGCAGCTTAACATGAAATGCTGGCTGTTTTGGACAACTTGTTTCAGTGCATGGATATTTCCTACATTTCATAACCCCTGTGGGCCATAAAAACTGAGGCAGAGTCTTGGAGCTCTACCATGTAGTTGTAACGAGTGCTGAAATGTGGCTGTAAATTCATATATTAATTGATTTTAATTTATTGATCAAAACATTCTGCTTGTAGAACCCTTTAATTTCATGTCATAGCAGCTGTAATCAAGAAGATGGAAACAGAAATAAAGATGTTGGTTAGATTTAGTAAAAAACATTTAAAAAGGGTGAGATATTAACATTACTGCAACTGCTGGCCAGAGTCTTCTTTACTTATTCATTTTACTTTATGTGAAAATATAACTTTCCCAAGGCAGATACTTTGATGAATCACAGTCTCTTTAAGTCAAATGTGTAAACACAGTTGTCTTTAATGGCAGTATAAATACACTGCATTGCTTTTGCCCTAGCAGTAAGTTTTAAATACTATTAATAGTGCTGTGTGTCATATGTTTGGCTTTGAATTTGGGTTTGTCAGCGAGTAGCTGGAATTTATGTGGCATTACGCTTTGTCAGCTCACCTGACAGCTCTGACAGGAGAGTAAAACTAGCAGAAATAAAAAAAGATTAATCATGGCTTCTTGTTGTCATGGGTCAGGATGGGATATTTTCAATTTATCTGGATTCAAAGTGTTGTAAATCAAAGAGTATCTTCTATTTTTGCCTCTTCCTTCATCCAAAATAAGTAAGAAAGACAAAATCTTAGAATTAGCCTGACAGATTCAGATTACTTTGAAATGATAAAGAGGATGGCTGAGGTGTGTTTATTTAAAGAGTAAAATGGATGTAAAACCTAAGGTGACCATTTTTAACCATGCAGCCGTTATGTGGAAAGTTTACTAACTTTTATAAATGCCTAGTACAGAACATTTTTAGTCATTCTGTCACAGCATTTTTAGCAGATCTGCTCTGATATGTGGAGATTTTATTTGTTGTACAACAATGGATGATGAGGTTGAAGGTTTTGTGCATCAGTGTGGATCAGAAATGGGTAAACCTCATATGGATCCAGTCCAAGAATCTAACATCTGCAATACTGCATACAACACTGGCCTACTTTCTCCCTATCATCTTCGCCCAGAGCTTCTTTATCCCCCTTTACAGCTTCACTATCCCAATACTGCTTCCCCTCACTCAGCCTTTTTGGCCACAGAGACTTCTCCTCCAACGCTTAGTCGTAAAATGTGACAGAGATTGTACATCATTACCCACAGCCATTGTTATGTTTTGTTTGTTTCCTTGCAATACAATCCTAATGTAGTCATGTTAATTTCTCCTTTGTGCTAGAGGTGGAGAGTATATCAGATGTACTCAATGTCTTACAGTATTACAGATTTTTTGTATTATTGCTGTTAGGCCACAAAGCTCATTTAGTTCTGGTTTTCAGAGGTCAACTTGTGAGTCTGTCAACACTAAACCTTTTCATTTTAACCCACTTTAACCTGCAGACATTTGTGCACTATGATTTGCGACCGCAGAGGAAATAAAGTCATGCCAACTGAAAACAATACCCTGTTCAGATCATCTCCATCGCATTCTTTACCACTAACGAGAAGAAAACGTGTCAGACAGCTAAAGAAGTACCTCTGTTACACATGCTGAGCTCAGAAAATAGTGTGAAATCTGTCAAAGAAATTATTCTGAGAGGAACTGAAACGCAGCGGAAACTTGATGAGTTTGCCATGTGTAGATTTTAAGAAAAATGTAAATGCCCTTGTTATAGGATGCAGTTTAACTCGGAACAGTGGACCGCATGTCGGAGAAAAGTCATTATTTGTTATTTTCTTTATTTTCTTCAGACTTTATAGTAATCCACTTCTTGATAAATAATTTAAAATAAATAAATATGGAGGTATATGGCTACTTGGCCAAAACGTATTGACATCTAATTTCATTTTTTTTTTTTTTTTGCCTAGCTCTACTTCACATGGCTCTGTGAGTGGCACTCGGCTCTCTAATAGGGCTTATATTTGTATAAACACTGGGTCGAGTAGTGTGAGGGTGAACCAACAAGGGGGTTGATTGGGCAGCAGTGTGGCATTCTCTTGGCCTAATCCACAGTGAGAGGGTATAAATAGATCTCGTTAAATGTGATCCTCTTTGACGGAGCACCTGTGTACCACATTTTCTTCACTCCCTCCCCATCATGTTAAATGATTCATGGCACGTGTCCACACTCTTGATTGCTGGGGTTAGCCCAGGGTGCAACTTTACCAAATAGGGCTGAATCACATTTCAGTCAAAACAGGGGTTTTTGTTGGATTTCGGGAGATGAAGTTGGATTTCGGTGTCTGGAATGAAAAGCAGCTTCGGATACATTGATGGTGTAATGTGCGCCATAGTCAGAGGAGGTGAAAACAGCCTGTAATGTAAACCGAAACACGATAATGCATTCTTGAATCAAAGAGCTGCAGAGCACGTGTTGATTAGTTTTGTAAACACTTGCCCAAAATTTTTATATGTACCTGATTTAAGCAGATGTTTTACTATTTCTGAAAGTTGTTGCTTATTTTCAGCCTCCAGTAGATCCAGACCTGACTCATGCAGAAGTATTTTGACCTTGTTGCATAACATTTTCAGCTCCTGTGAAAATTCCCCAGTAGCTGTTCAGAATTGCCTAAATGACATTGAGCCTCCAGGTGTTCTGCAGTGTCACCTGTAGGAGCGTGTTGATGACATTGCTTTCTGACTGTATTTTTACAGAAGCTTGTGCATTTCATCAACCTGTGAATTCATGTCGTGTTGCACCTGTGACTGACTGACACACTGTCTCGTTCTTTTTGGGGCTCCTTCTCTCTGTTTGTAGACAGTCTATTTATCTCTTAATTTCTGTACTCAAACATTCGGAGAAACTGATGAATTCATTTGTTTTTGCATCGCAAATTTGAAGTGGTAAGACAGGAATTATTATTGAATAACATCGTCTAAATTCTGTTGGAAATGGCTCAGTTCTCTAAGGAGGTTATGCAACGGGATGTCATTGAGAGTCTGACCTTGAAGTGAATTGGTTTTCTTCAGGCTTTATGTTTCCACTGACAGCCTTTAATTTGAAGCATAAATCCAAGTTTGATGCAGACATTGAAAATTTAGGCTGCTTTTATACTCAAACATTTCATTTTTCCTTTCAAGGTTAACCAGTGGGACATTAATGAATCACATGTTGTGGATCACAGCCGCCCCACATGCCCAACATACAGTACATAAAGGCATTGCCGAGCACATAACCTGGCTCTTTGGTGACTGAGCCTGTGTACTCGGTCTATTTTAGCATCCTGACGGTGCCCTCGTATTGTGATCATGCAGCACTTTGTTGGCTATTATGGTACTGAAATAACCCTTTATTTGTTCTAAGTGCTGAAATTGGTTTAATGTTATCTCTTTATGATCCACGATAAAGTCTGCAGTAAACACAGAAACAGTCCCTCCAAAAGTGATTCAATAATACACAAACAAAATGGACAAACAAATCTGCAGGTTCAGCTTCCTGCCAGCCACAATGTTGGTCTATTGTCATCTTTGGCCTATGAGGTCAGATTTAACCAAGTTTGAGTTCCACTGTAAAAATGCTCATAGCAAATCTCCTTAAATACAACAATAAACTCCATGTATTAAGTAAATAACATTAATTAAGTGACATATCTTGTTCCTTATCTGAAACATCATGCAAAACATTGCTTAGCTTGTTACTTGTAAAGTCTAACTCAGTATTTAGCAGAATATTTTAATTAATATAAACTTCGATGGGGTTTCCAAAAATGAGGAAAAAGCAATTTTTTTATGAAAAACATGGAGGAAAATGTTTGTAGTTAGAAAAAAAAAAATCACTTTTACTTTCCTAAAATTTCCCTTTTTTGCAGCATGGATTGTCATTTAGTATTCTGCCTAATATTAAATTCTGTGCATTTACAGCTGCCGAACGAGCAACAGAAAAAGCCTGATTGGAAGTGGTCAATCCTCAGGTTTACCGCGACCTCACTCCCCCCTTTCCTCTCTTACAGGTAAGTGTAGTAGCTCACTGTGCACTTTTACCTACCTATGTGTTGCATTCTCCATAAAGGGAAATTCACTGTTCACTGCACAAAAGCCGAGCTATTAATTCACAGCGCATTCTACTAGGAACGCTGTCTATTGTGTTATGAAACAAATCTGGTTTCTTCAGTCTGTACAGAGGTACATTTCTACATACAGCATGATCCTGTTTTTGAGTCTCTTTTCATATCTTTAAATCAGATTCTAACCCGGCGTAGAAAAGTGGTATCATTAAATGTATAAAAATTCATTTAGGATGTGGTATTTTGTCGTAATTTGCAGAAACCATCCAGGGGAAAACTAAGCGGTTAAAAGTAATGGTTATATTGTTTTTGTGCGTTCAGAAGAAAGCTTTGTCAGGACATTTCTGTGGAGTTTTGGGCAGATTTTTGCTAAACAGTGGTAACTCCAGGGGCAGTGATTGTGCTTTGGTGAGGAAGTGGTGGCCTGCAGAGAGGAAATGCACAGGAGCAGAGGGAGGGGAGACCTCGTTTACCACAGGGCGTTTTATTTCCTGGCATTGGTCAGCAAAAGCAGAGCAGTAACTCACAGTGTTTAGTCTGTACCTAAAGAAGGCGCCCAGGTTTTAAAATGTACTCGGATTCAGAATTAGCAGACAGACTGAGGAATGAATTGGCTCAGCTTTGGGATGACTTCACACTGTGGCAGAGACGTAACGTAGGCACCAAAGGTAAGAAAACATCCCCTCACATCCCTTCAGTGTAGTCTCACGTTGTTCTTCTGATTACGGTTTTGAGCATTACGTACACAGCGGATACACCAGCACAAACAGGACTTTGTTCTGGATTATGCTATCTTGAAACCATGTTTTACAGATTGTTGTCTCTTTAGGTTCATTCCAACTCCCAGTGGAGGAAGTTATCATCTCTAATTGGCTGTGATTACGATTATATTTCAATTAGTGCATCAGTAACGAGATTCGGTGGCTCTGTCATTGTTCCCCAGTAAGGAAAAGCCATGTCTTTATCATCACAGGAGGTGGTGGCTTTGTAGCTTCTGGTTAATTAACTGTTTGCTCCCTCTGTTAGTGGTGGAGGTAATTATGTCTGATTAATGCTGGTCCACAGGTTTGTTTGTACATCATGAGTGTGTAAATGTAACCGCTATGAGAAGGTCTCTGAAGTACAATGTGTTCAGTGGCCCAAAACTTTTAGAACCAGCACGATAATACAGTACATTGTGTGCATGTAAAATGGCTTTGTTATCAGAAAAGATGGTCTCCTAGTCAAACATTTATTAAAAACGGTTTACTGCTTTATGTATACCTAAAGGATATTACATTCCTAAATAGAGCTGGATGATAAAACCAAAACATTTATTTTCTTGCAGTGAATCAGTGACGATAGTTGAATAAAAACTGCATATGTGCAGCATCAACTGCAATATCTAAAGCAGCATTTTTAATATGCTGTGCACTATTTAAAAGAAAAATATTATTATTAATATAATAAAATGCCACTTATAGCAATGACTTAAGGCACATATTCGCAGTAAATGTATAACAGTAAGAAAACATGATGCGTTTTTAGTATTTTGTAGACAAAAAAGTGTCCAGAATAACTATTAATCTCTGTTTAGCATTTTTGGGCTTCTTTTTTTTTTTTTTAAACATTTTCATACAGCAAAAATTTGATTCAACCCTAGACCTGCGATACATTGTGTTCATCTTTTTTTAATAATACAGTGCATATCATAGAAGACTACATACATTAATTACAGTTGGATTTTAGAAAAACACATACAAATATCGCCTTTAGCTTAGGAAGTTGAGGTTTTATGCTAGCATCATACTAGTTTGGATAACTTAAGAGCATGTCGGGCTTTTGGAGGTTTACAGCTATCACATTTGCAAAGCAAATAACTGTCTCAGAAGTTGAACCATTTGCGATCAGTGAGAAGGGAGTATTAAACTACTCTGTATGCTGCCATCAGGCATCATGTTTGACATCTCTGCATGCCGTGCGAAAGCCAAGAGGCTTTTGAAAACAAATTGGTTAAAGCGCAACATTATACTCTTATTGGCAAGCAAAGGTAGGATAAAAGATGAGAGGATAAATGTGACATTTGACTGCAAAGTGGGCTATTCAGTGAGCTGGAAAATGATCATGAAATATGCTTTTAGTCCATGTGCTGTTGGGGAATGTGAGACTGGAATGAGGTGTGGGTGTATCTACTTTACTTGACTGTTGACCTTGTTTCCTGCTCATATAAAACCAGTAAAGTGCAACATCAAAAACAGAAAGGTCTTCAATATAATGATGATCAGACCAAAGTAATTAAACTTATACTTGTCTATACAAGCATACACAGTATTGGTTCAGCATTCTATTAGACGGAACAGTAATGCATCATCTTTTAGAAAATGTCCTTTGTTGTTTTGTTTTTTTTCATATTTACAACACTCACCTAGTTGTTTATTGCTGATCTGTGCTGCTTGTTTTCCTTCATTTCTGTTTTTGCTTCGTTTATTTGCAGGAACAAGTCCACAAGACAGTCCCCGAAATTTTTCTCCTAGTGCCTCTGCTCATTTCTCTTTTGCACGAAGGTAACACAACCATGGATATTTACTCTATTTTCAATAAAAAAAAATAATAATAATTTGCCTGTATGGGACAATCATGTCCTTGTGTCTGTTCCACCATCTGAAAAGAAGCAGATGGAGACTTGTCAGATACACATTTGTTGAATAATAAATAAATAAAATGGAGTCTGCTGTGCTCTGAGATGTAACCAGTCAACAGTGCCCACCAATAAAGACATTAATCTGACGTTGTTTCTCCTCTTTGCTTAGACAGTATGATTAATTCCCTATGTCAAAAACGGCACCAACCAGCAATGTATTTTCTTTATTTAATAATGACGCAGTATTAGTGGTTTAGTAATTGTGTATTTTTATTATAATCCACAGTCATTGCCACAGAGCAGAAAGGTAATTTCATGTTAGGCTGTCATTTGCATTTGTTTTAACTGTCATAACCACACACTTGACTGGAGCTCATCATCCACTTTTAGAGTTTTTCACATTTCACCTCAAAAGTTTTCTGCCGTCAAGTTTATGTTTGTCATTCACTTACTTTTTTTTTTTTTTTAAATATTTATTTATTTATTTGACATCTCTTCAAATAGTTAGTTTTTATGTAATCTGTAGAGTTCATCTTAGGTCCCCTTTCATCAATAAGCATTTGATCATTAGTATTTTAAGAGTTTCTTTATATGTTTTTAGTGTAAATGTGAACGTCAACATGTAGTATTTCATCGTTCTAAAAACAAACATTGTACAAACTTGTCTTTGTTTAAATGTGGATTCTTCTCGGTAGACTTCTGTTACAATTGCAATAAATCCTTTATAAGTTAAAATGATGTAGTAACCGTTTTGTGTTTGCTGTTGTGTGACAGGACTGATGGTCGCCGCTGGTCATTGGCCTCCCTTCCCTCCTCTGGCTATGGAACCAACACGCCCAGCTCCACTGTCTCTGTAAGCGTCGTGCAGTCACTCGACATGTGTCTGAAACATATGCATAGCGACTATAACACGTTTATGCATTTAATTTGACAACAATAACAATTATCTCTCTGGCTCTGCTTCTGTTCTTGCTAGCTCAGTGTAATACCCACTGTTCTGAAGCTGCATATGGAAAGAGTTTATGAACAAACACCCTCTACGAGGGGCCAAAGATTTGTTCCAGTGTAAACACAGATCTGGCACCCGCACACAAATGCACACACACACACAGTCCCCCCCATTTCAGTCTCATTCATTGTAAGCACTTCCTCTGTCCACAAAAACGAATTGTATTCAAATGCGCTAACATGATCACAGTTCTCATTATTGTTATAGGAAGCAGACTGAGCATGCACATGAAAACAGTAACGCATATGTGTTCTCCGTTTTACGGATTACAAAATGTCATGGGGATTGTTATTGTTTAATTCTGTTGTTTGTGACATTTACGTTGCATTTCTGTTCCACTAACCGTTGCTTTTCCACTCCATCTTCTAAAGAAGGCAGGTTCTTTTTTTTTCTTTTTAAACGTTAGTTATGTGTGAAGCTCATAGTGTAGATATACTTTACATTAATAAAGTTTAAGTCTAGTGTGAGTGTTTATATTTGTTGTTTTTCAGCTCAGTAAATTCCAGTGTAGTGTTTCTTTTTTCTTTTGTATTCCCTTGTGTCATTGTTTCATGCATCACCATCTGATTTAATTTCATTCCTTTTAGGATATTTGAAGGTTTGCATTTTTTTTTTTTTTTTTTGAGGGAAAATAATCATACTTTTTTTTTTAATTCATGTTAAAATGTCTGTCTTTTTTTTTCTTTTCATGTTGAATATATATTTGTTTCATTTCCAGTCATCCTGTTCATCACAGGAGAAGCTGCACCAGCTGCCCTTCCAGCCTACACCCGATGAACTGCACTTCCTCTCCAAGCACTTCTGCACTGAGAGCATCTCCGGAGATGAATGCCGGAGAGCGACAGCTATGCGACCCCGCTCACGAAGTCTCAGGTATTATCTTAACTTTAAAAATTATGAAACACATTTGCAATGATGAACTCTTGTGCTGCTTGGTGACTAACGTTGGTTCAACTTATTGTTTAGCCCTGGAAGATCTCCGTCCTGCTATGACCATGAAATTATTATGATGAATCACGTCTACAAGGAAAGGTTTCCCAAGGTACGGGTTCACGTAAACATGCCGCATACATTTGAAGCCAGTATTTGTGCTGCACATCATCTAAGTTGCTGGTTTCCTCTCACTACAGGCCACAGCTCAGATGGAGGAAAGGATTCAGGAGATCATCCGCAGTAACTCCCCAGAGAGTGTCCTCCCTTTGGCAGATGGCGTGCTCGGCTTTGCCCATCACCAGATAATTGAACTGGCCCGTGACTGTCTGGAGAAGAGCCGACTAGGACTCATCACTTCCAGCTACTTCTGTGAGCTCACTGACAAGCTGGAGAGGCTCGTTCAGGAAGTGAGTAGACCGATATGGTTTTGTTTTGTTCCAGAAGGATTTCATGAAAACGAAAGCACTGTGTTCAAGAGAAGCCATTTTGGAAAACCCCGCAGCATGCCTGATGTCCTGGACGGTTTCTGTTTAGTCCACAGAGAGGTCAGAAAGCGAGGAAGTGAACTTCATCAGAGAGCTGGTGAAGAAGATCCTTATAGTCATAGCCCGACCTGCTCGACTCCTGGAATGTCTGGTATGTCTTGACTTTATTTATTTTATTTAACCAGGAAAAAGATTAAGATTAAGAATCTCTTTTACAAGATTACACAGTTAAAGCAGATATAACAGACACATTTGACAGTAAATATTTAATTTAAAAAAAATAACATTTACAAGTAGATTAAGAAAAACAAGTACAAGTTATGGAATTGGCCACAAGAACTCCTAGTTTGGACTTAAAACCTCTCAAAGAAATTAACTCGGTAAGTTTCCAGTCTTTCTGCAGCTGATTCCGTGCATAACATGCAGAGTAAACAAAAGTTCTTTGACCCAGTTCTGTGGGTAAATGGAACAGAAAACGATACATGATCATTTGTATGGAGAGAATGAATATCAGAATTTCTCTTCAAAATTAATGTACAAGTAATGAAAGGCAGAAGGCCAAGTGTTACCCTCTACATAAACATGTACCAATAACTGATCCTTCTGGTGCCCAGAGCAGGCCATCCTACCCCAGAGAACAACTTTCACTGACTGAACCTTTTACCTTAAAACAACCTCACCCTCTTACTGTCATCACCAGGAAAAGAACCACCATAGTGTCCTAAAATATGCTGTTTCTCCAGGAATTTGATCCGGAGGAGTTTTACCACCTTTTGGAGGCAGCTGAAGGTCACGCTAAAGAGGGCCAGGGCATTAAAACGGACATCCCTCGTTACATCATTAGCCAGCTGGGACTCACAAGGGATCCTCTGGAAGGTACAGGAAGGTCTTATTGTCTGTCATCATCATCAGTGGTACTGAAACACAGACGGCTCTGAAGGGAGTGTCAGAACTGGATCAGCAGAATTTTCAAATATCTCCATTTTATTCTGCATATATGCAGTATAACTGGATAAAAACCACACTTGTGATGCTTAAACAAATACATTTGACTATATAATTGTTAAATACTGAGTCCTCTATTAATAACTAGTCAGACTTCAATATAATTTATTTTTATGAAAATTAGATAAAGTATCATATGGCCATGATGAGGCAATTATGACTGAACTGTGTTGAGAATGTAAAGGAATGAAAGGACTGAGCTGTGGAGAAAGCTACTTGACTAATGTCCTTTGCTGAACAGACCATCTTTCTAATGACTCTGTCTCACCACATTCAGGAACCAACAACATTCATTATGACTAATTAGAAAAGAATAGCCTCCCCACAGACCTTATACCGATCCACACAGGCTGCTTCATCAGCCAGCCCCTCCGTTCATTTCCCCTGTGTGTCTCCTGTGTTTCGTTTGCCCTGTGCCTGAAGCACGCCTACAAGGAAGGACAGATGTTAAATAGTGGAGGAAATGTGTTTACAGGCCCTCTAGGGATGAAGTAAACACCCTCCCATGAAATAACACACATGGACATGGCATGACTGCACCAAACAGCACACACACATGAAAGATGCAAGGTGGTTAATAATGTGCATTTGTTCTGGAGTAGTGATTTCTAAAATGGCTGTTAAATGTGTTTGTGATGCGACATCTGATTTCCACTCCATTTACTCTCAATCCAGAGTATCTCGGGAGTCAGCACCTTAGAGCTAATCGGCGAATAAAGGCTTAAGTCTGCTTTATTGTTAGTTTATGGATCCTGGTTTCTTGCATTTCAGTTTCTAGAAGCAGCTGAGCACATTTTTTTTTTCTTAAAATAATAAATATATACAAAGTGCATATAAAACATGGCCCCAAATAATGTCAGAAATTTGTAATAGTCAAACAAAATAACAGATAGATAGATAGATAGATAGATAGATAGATAGATAGATAGATAGATAGATAGATAGATAGATAGATAGATAGATAACATTTTATTTGATTTACTTTTGTGTTTCTCTTCAGAAATTGCTCAGTTGACCAGCTGTGACAGTGGAATTGCAGAAACCCCTGAAACAGATGACTCTGTAAGCACTCCACAATAGATTTTTTCATCACTCTCCTTCTTTTCTACTGCAGACATGTCTTTATCTGAATTCATTCCTTTTCTCCTTCCCTAGTCTCACAGCTTGAGTACAGCCTTGCGTTGCAGACGTAAACCCTGTGAATTGGACTTTGAGATGACAAAACTCATCAGTAATGGTGCCTATGGGTGAGAACTTATTATTTTAGATCAGATCATATGTATTTTGTAATTTTCCTGTTTCTCTATCTTGCCATTTTTCTCTTTTTGTACTGGACAATAATAATGTCTGACAGTTAAAAATGAAGCTGGGTGAACATCTATTAACTCAGCAGCATGTTTATCTCTTTCTTCTACATCTTTATTTTCCCACAGAGCCGTTTATCTGGTCCGTCATAAGGAAACCAAGCAGCGATTTGCCATGAAAAAGATCAATAAGCAAAACCTGATTTTGAGAAACCAGATACAACAAGCCTTTGTAGAAAGAGACATCCTTACTTTTGCCGAAAACCCTTTTGTAGTGTCCATGTATTGCTCCTTTGAAACGCGGCGGCACCTGTGCATGGTCATGGAGTACGTAGAAGGTGAGCAGCTGGCTTTTCAGCACATAGAGCTGCAGCAGGAAGCAATAAATGTTTTTAAAAATATCACAAGTACATCTGTAACTTTACTCTGATTATCTCAACAGGGGGAGACTGTGCCACTCTTTTGAAGAACATGGGTCCTTTACCTGTGGATATGGCCAGGATGTACTTTGCGGAGACGGTCCTGGCTTTGGAGTATCTGCACAACTATGGCATCGTCCACAGGGATCTTAAACCTGACAAGTGAGATGTCACAAGCCCCAGATCAATTATTCTACTGAAGCACAAAACCCTTCTTTTATTTATTTATTTATTTATTTTTTCTCATTACAAGTGTTCACTAAATCCTGCACCTTTTTCAGATGAACTGTGATTTTTTGACTTTTTATTTATTTATTTAATTTCTGTTGCTTATTTGTTTTCTATAGTACAGCTAACTCCTAATATTTAGAGTATATTTGGAGTTTGACATGATACTTACTTACTGACCCTTTGTAAGCTCAATAAAGTTCTAAAACTAGATAAATATTATTTTTCTTCAGGTGAATCATCAGTCAAATACTGATTTTTATAATCACAGAAAGACCAACTGCAGGCTACTTTTATAAATTCAGACTTAACTCCTTTATTATAACAGATAATCATATATGTATTTTTTTTCTCTGTACTTCCTCCCACTTCATTTTTTCCAGTTTGCTGGTTACGTCAATGGGCCACATAAAGCTAACAGATTTTGGGCTGTCAAAAGTCGGTCTAATGAATATGACCACCAACCTGTACGAGGGTCATATAGAGAAAGACGCCAGGGAGTTCTCCGATAAGCAGGTCAGCCACGCTCAGCTGTAGAAGTCAACAGTTTCAACAGCAGCTTGTCCACAAACCTTATTTCTAGTGTTATTTCTTCTCAGGTGTGTGGAACTCCAGAGTATATTGCACCAGAGGTGATCCTGAGACAAGGCTATGGGAAGCCGGTGGACTGGTGGGCTATGGGCATCATCCTCTATGAGTTCCTTGTGGGCTGTGTGCCATTTTTTGGAGACACCCCAGAGGAGTTATTTGGACAAGTCATCAGTGGTTAGTGGTACTTCACTTTCTGCTAAAAAACAAAAAAACTGTGGTTATTTCTCACTGGGTGACATGATCCTTAGATCAGTTTGTAACACAATTGGATTTTCTGTGGCAATTAAAGCCACTAAATTAAACTTGTTTTTTTCAAGTCACATCACGTTGTGTCTTAAATAAAGCACATATAGAATTGTTTTTTTCCAAATGGATCGTTTGCACAAGTCATTAACTACGCAGCTCATTCTTTTACATGCTATGTTAGTAATATTTGTTTTGTATCTTCAAATTTTTTTTTATACATTTATTTGCATTTTATCTAATATCACACATTTTCTGCTGCTGGTGGTAATTTAGTTTTAAGTTACCCAGCATCTGGCGAGCAGATTCTACAGAGCACATCATGGGAAATTCCCAAACCTCATTGAAATATGAATTAAACATTTGCATAGTGACTACATGGAATTAGTTGCTGGAGCATATTTCTTAATTTATTGAAGCTTAAGAGTTCCCTAAAGGCCAGCAGAAAAACAGATGGTGTTGAGTGGATTTAGCTTGACTTTAGACCACAAATGAAGTTTTAATATTATGATAATGTTTCTTCTTTGTTATGTAGTCTCAAGGTGGCAAGGCAGGGAGTATCATAATCATGAAAACAAGGGTGTTTATCCTGTCAGCACAGTGGCTCAGATGAATTGTGTTATATGGACTTGTATGATAACGGTCTCTATCTGTGCCATGGAAATAAATGGCATGCCATGACTGATTTGGTATGCTCTCAATCAAACTGTACCCAGCCTCTGAGAGTGACTGTTAATTAAGGGGGCCTGAACACACTGAATGCATGCCACCATGGCCTCAGGCTGCACATACATATTCATAGCTTCCCTACCAAATTTGATTAAAATAAGGGACAACTGGTGCACAGAGCAGACAATCAGCATGACACAGACAAGTGCACTCTCCTTTTTTATTGCATATCCATATTACTTTTCAGGATTGGCTGCTGTGCACATAAATGATCTCTATCGATATAATGCTTACACCCCAGGATGTTAAGTGTATCACAGTGAAGTACATTTATATTTAGGCCAAATACCGATAATGTAAGAAAAATAGGATTCCTTTAGTTTTTGAAGGAACTGGGTCTGATTAACTGCTCCTCTGCTTGAGTATGTGTTATTCAAACTGATTGCATTCATTACTTATTTGCAGACGAGATCAACTGGCCTGACGGAGAGGATGCCCCACCCCCTGACGCTCAGGAGCTCATCACGTTGCTCCTCAGACAGAACCCTCTGGAGAGGATGGGCACAGGTACACACACAAATGACAAAGAAAACGCGTCACAGCCTGGAACTGTGTTTGGTCTAGACAGGCACAGTAAGCTACCATAAATTCACATGTGACCGATGGTGCCACCTCAGCACCGCTCATTATTCCAAGTCACCAGGAAGAAATTGAGGTCAACCAACAGCGGAGCAGTTTATCCTGTGGCCTGTTCACCTATTCCCTTTGATCAATGGCAATTATTTCCTTGTCACTCCATGAATCTAGTTCCATGCATGATCAAGCACTATGAGTGTGTAGATGTGCGGACTGTAAAAATGGCCATGACCTGCTACAATGGCTTTAATCTGGGGGATGCACGTAGACCGCTGAACCTCCTTGTTCATCTAGATTTCCCCTCGCCAAGCTGCCATTCACAAAGGCTCTCGAAAGGTCACAGGCAGGAAATTGTCCTGCATAATTTATGGTCATGATATCAGTTTGGCCTGCAGCCATTGGGGAAAATGAAAACGAAGCATAAGCATTTCTTCGCTACCTGTGTCTGTCTTAACTGCTCAATGTCAGTGAACAGTTTGTGTGTGTTTATCTGCAGTATGTGCTTGTTTTAGCATTATTTCCTGAATACTGTATTCAGCACACTTTTTTTGTCTGCTCCCTCTGCAGGTGGAGCAGCTGAAGTGAAGCAGCATCAGTTTTTCCACAACCTGGACTGGAATGGCCTGTTGAGGCAGAAGGCTGAGTTTATTCCTCAGCTGGAGTCTGAAGATGATACCAGCTACTTTGACAGTGAGCAGTCAGCCCTGAATTTACAATTTATCATTTGTTTGAAGGTTTTTGTTTGTTTGTTTGCTTTTTGCTGCTAATAATTGAATGGCCTAAAATGATCAACCATAAATCTTGCTCCAGCTCGCTCTGAGAGATATCATCACCTGGAGACGGAGGAGGAGGATACAAATGATGAAGACTTCAATGTGGAGCTCCGGCAGTTCTCCTCCTGTTCCCACAGATTCTCTAAGGTGTGTCCTTAATCTGTCCTCTCAAATGTCTCTAGCCTCCAAATAACACCCATTTATTATCATTAATGCCAAAGATGTAAGTGATGTAAATGAGTCCGTGCCCTCATCTGCCCTGATCCATTCTCATGGGAAACAAAAGCATGAGCCATAAGTATATCATATGGAAATCGGTCTCTCGCAACATGCCCCCTCCCTTTACCCCTGCTGTATTAAATGTTGATTTAAGCTTTGCATATATTTTCTGCTTGCAAATCAGTACTTTTTTTATGGTAATGTGAAACACAATACAGTCATACAAGCATGGAGTCATTGTTGTGCTGCATTGCAGTATGCTCTCGCCCCACATCAAAACAAAGCATTACAGTGTATCTCCGAAAGCAGCAGGGTGTCTCAGAGGAAGCATTGAGCTGCACTGAACCTCCCCTCAGCTGCACCTAAAATTCATGCTTGTAAAGACTTGATGAAACTGCCATTATCCCTGGCTCTCAGTATATGTGCTAACTAATGAACTGTTCTTGCATTACTTGGCAATTTTCTCCTCTGTGTCCTTCAAGCTGAGACGCTGAGTTTCAAAAGGTTTACGTAATAAATATTTGCATTTTCAACCTACTTGCATTGAAGTAAGTCATGGTGTTGTTGCAATTTTCAGGTTTACAGCAGCATTGATTTGTCCCGTGGGCACCTGGAGGAGAAGGGAGAGACGGAAGAAAAGAAGAGTGAGAGCCCACTGACGGTGGACTCTCTCAGCTGGACACCAGACTTCGCTGAAATGTATGTTCACTCTCATTTTCAAGTCACAATTATAGCTCAATCACATCACAGATGTTCACATAAATATGATGGAGCATGTACTGGGGAAAAATATTCAGTTTAGGGAGCATTTAAATGTTATCTTTGTTATTAAACACAACACTGTTATACAGAATACAATTACGATAAGATAAATTTAAAGTGTTTTAGGATGTATTCCAGATAAAAGTAGACATCTGCAGTTAATCACAGTGCTTAATAAGTATATTTTTGGAACGTTGAAATCCTGCAAACTTTAAAATGCTGTTGTAAAACTAAGTCTTTGTGGTTAGACTTTACTTGACAGGATCTTTGCATCTCATGAGAATCTTTTGTCTTCTTCAATCAGGCCGTCCTTGTCCCACTCGACAGACACTGACAGTATACATCAGGGACTTCGCCCTGCTTTGCTGCCAAAGTTTGCCATTTCAGCAGAAAGTGAATGCGACGAGTCCTCAGGCCTCGGCAACCCCAGCAAGGCATCATTTTCTATTGGCGAACTGCCGCAGGATGAGCCTGATGCAACCACCCCTGGCAGCACTCACAGTGGAGCCACTCTGTCTGGTAAAAAAAAAAAAAAAAAAATGTTACACTGCTTAAATGACATAGTACACAAACATATATCATGTCTGACTAGTTTTCATTTAAAATTTTATGTGAGTTTGTAAAATGAATCTTCTGGACGTTACTGTATTTTAGTGATTATTCTAACATTCTTTTGTTATAGTTAATGATTATATTCATCTTCATTTTTGTTTTGTCCTTGAGCCACTTGCTTGTTTAATCATTAACAAATATTCCAGAAAACAAAGGGTGTTGATGTTGTCTGAACGATCAAAGACAGAAGAAACACATGGGCATTGAACACAGTCCTAACGCTCACTGAATTATAAAGATAAACAATCAAAGCTGTTAGTTTTTCATTTTTACACTGTGGCTGACCTCATGTGCATATTTTGTTCAATCAGGAAGTTTCTCTGAACATTTGGACCAGCTGACCCCTAGAGGTGAAGGGGTAGAAAGTCCTGACAGTACCAGCCACACCTCTACAGACCAGGGGGTTCAGAGTACGTCTCTGCAGCCTGAGAACGTTGCACAGAAGACTGGAGCGGTGGCAAAAGTCCCAAAGTCCGTCTCAACCGGGACCCTATCTCTTATGATCCCAGGGGGTAAGTTGGAGAACACAAACATGCACAAAGACAGGTACAGCCTTTGACGAAAAATGTCAGAATTTCACCTGATATTTAAATGCAGAAGTATTAGATTCACCACAAAGTCTGACCAGCAGCACAGAGAGCGCAAACCTCCGCCAAGCAGCACAGTTCCCCCACATATTGTGACTGACAC
>JAPSES010000081.1:6841436-6856777 GCA_029822895.1 Maxillicosta whitleyi | reverse complement strand
TTAGTACCATTACTTCATCATTACATTAGTACCATTACTTCCTGGTACCTAACAAAGCAGGTCCACTCACTGTTCATGCACAGCTGGACCTTACAGACCCTGTAGACCACATTGGACCTGAGGTTGTTGACTCACTGCCCTCACTGTAACTGTTGCTGTCACTGTCTCGTAATGTATGTGGAAATTCCCAAAAATAGTCACTTACTTGATAAAGGGTTAAAAAAGACAGTAAAAGCCCCTGAATGGTACAATGTCACCAGCAACTCATCAGCTTCCGTTGTCAACAATGACTTTTTCTACCTCGAGAAAAACACCCTGATGTTACTTAATTCGCCTACACTGATTCCAAATCTGAAATCAGCATTTCTTCAGAAGGTCAGGATTTTTAGTCACACACAAGTCAATATATAATCACGAGGAGCTTGTGACCCCAGTGTTTTAATGATCCAACTTTAACTGACTTTCAGTACCGAAAAAAAACTAGGTGCCGTCCAAAATGATGCAAAATTGAAAATTGGAATTTCCCTTTGACCACATGGTGCTCCAGTATTTCCCTCAGAATCCAGTTTTCTATCGGCTTGACCTACTGGTGCAACACTTTCTGGACAACAATAGAGTCCCAGTTAGAGGAGGACACACTATAAGGACAGATCAAGCAGCGACACGGGGACACGTTTCATGTTCAATAAGTAAAAAATAATTATCTCCATATTTAATACGTGTAGGTCTCAGTAACTACTTTCACATGACATATTACAATTAACAGAAAAGATTTTAGGGGAAAAATATTTAAATTACTGCTGCATGACACAGGGATTCAAAATTAACAGCTTTTTTTTTTTTTTCACTTTAAGCAAATATACAAAACTGTTCTCATAAGAAACTGACACTAAATGAACACACGTTGTAACTATTATGTTAAATTACATACTAAATATTGTAAAAAAAAAAAAAAAAAAATGCTGAAATGATCAATTTTTATAAACTTAAATATGTTGTGAAACGGGGACAGCAATTTCTCACTGTGATCAGTATCAGAATAAAAGACTTTACTGGAACTAAAACACCACAAATATGCTCATAAACTTTTTTTTTAACATACATATTACAACTGAAGTGATATATACAACTAAAAGCGGATCATATTTGACAAATAAGTGGATGGTGCATAACTTTTCTATATTCTTGTACTGTTGAATTAGTTCCTACAGATTTGCAGACTTTAAAAATCACTTATAAAAGCAAGAAAAAATATTATTATTAAATTTAATAGTGCTCTTACATATTTTAGTCCTTTATAGATTTCATTTTATATTATATCTTATATGTTTTGTCTACATGTGATATTGAAATTGTGTAAACAGTTCCATAAAATAGAGTTATTAAGCTTAAAAAAAAAATTGCCTATTTGAGAAATAATAGGTGAAATTGTAATTATTTTTTTAATTATTTATTTATTTATCTATTTTCACTTTCGCATTATCTGGCCCTATAAGCACATTAAGATCAAAATTAATTTTCTCGTTTTGCACAGTGATTTTTTTTTTCACCGCCCTATTTGGGCGATGTACTGCATGAGCACAGAGAAGAATTTCAACATGTTATTTCTGAAAAGGAAACCAGGTATCAAGAGTGATTCAACCCAGACATGACGGTGATTGTTGTTGGTTCCTACAGTGGAAAAACTGCCCCAACTCGCATGAACAACAACTAGTGTCTGTAAGATTTCTGAACAATTTAGAGCGTATAGACAACTTAACTTGTATTTTCGTTCCCTGCTCATGTAATTACAGTATAAACCTTAAAGCAGGGGGGTCAAACTCATCTTGGTTCAGGGGCCACATACAGCCCAATACGACCTGAAGTGGGCTGGATCATTAAAATAATAATATAATAATATATAAATGATATCAGTTCTACAATTATATATGTAATTTCTATGTTTTAGTAAAACATAGAAATGTTTACATCTACAAACTAACCTTTAAAAACATGAGAAAAAAGGTGCAATTTTTACAATTGATGCCATTATTTGGCCTCAGTTCCTCATGTTCACATGTTCATTATAACTTACAGATCACAGTGGATCTACAAATACACAAAATATTTAATAGGAGGTAGAATATTGGTACAATTACATTTAATTCTCTTGAGACATTTCTGGTTGTTCATATTCAGGGTGTTCACGTTTTTTTGTAAAACGTTAGTCTGTAAATGTAAATATTTATGTGTAATTTAATTTTTGTTTTGCACAAAAAAAGAGGAAAAAATTGTGGTTTTCATTATTTATAGTTTATTATGATAGTGTTTTATTTTTCTGACCCACTTTAGATTGAATTGACCTAAAATTAAAATTAAAAATGTAATATCTTTGGTGTAATTTTTGTATTTCACACATTTGTCCCGCGGGCCGGATTGGACCCTTTGGCGGGCCGATCCCTACCTTAAAGTCTCTGGAAATACAGCTTGAAAAAGTAAAAATGGATAACCATAGTCAAATATGTAAAAGAAAAGAAACATACATAACTCAGAGAAACCCCAGTCAGAAAACAGGTTATACCAAAAGCCCAGGAACTTTAAACTTTTAAAAGATTTCCTGTTTCCACCACACCTGAAAGCTAATTTATGCAAATTGTGTTAATGACGTACGACTTGGTACAGCAGTCAGATCTGCTTCGGCTGTTGCGGTCCTTCAGTTTTTTATAGTCTTGTTTTCATTTCTTCAGTTTCTCTTCAGTTTGTTTTTTATAATGTGTAATGTTCAGCTCCAGCTCGTTTGCTAACTTTAAATAGAAATGGTTGTTTCGTGTCACCAAGTCCAACTCTCTCTTTTTTTCTTCACCGAAAACCCTCAAAAGATCCTCGACCTCGTCATCCGTCCACTTCTTGTATATTTTTTAGTAAAATATCTCAAATTAAGGCAGCTGTAGTAAACAAAAGAAAAAAAAGTTTGCGTCCGGGTACTGGCTTTATGGCAGCTGAGTGGATTGTAGAACGCTGCACATGTAGTCCACCAATCAGCATTCTCCAGCACACAGCTCCGCCCCCAAGACTTCCTGGTAATCTGGAAAGTACTCCCTCCCTACCAGTAACTTCTTCAGGGTAAATTCGAGGCTGGGGGAAAGTCATTTATCAGGGTAATTTTCAGTGCAAAAACACCAGGGTTTTTGAAGGTTCCGAGTAATGCACAAAATTCCTGCGTTGGAAAAGAGCCTATTGTTTATGTTCAGATCATTTCACATACAGTGTAGATGTTCACATTTTATTAGCTGTTTTTTTTTTTCATCACAGCGTGCTGTGTCTTATTGTTTTATGATTACTTATGATATTTAAATATTAAACTGCGCTATCTTGTAATTTAATCTTGCTTTTAGTTGTAATGTACTTTGGCCTTTGTTATGTTGTTGTAAAGCGCTGTATAAATTAACTTTGATTAATTGATTGATTAGCTAGTAGCCTAATATTAGCTATAGGGTACATGTTTTTCAGAGTATGTTAGTCAGTTACATAATACTAATTACAGTCCAATAATAGTCTAATGTGTCAGTTATGTCTAAAGTTGTTTACTTTTACCTTTCTTAGGCAGATATTGGCTCTAACCAGATAGATAGTTGTTAAGCTATAATGTCTTTATCAGAATAGCCTTGGCTAACAATAAATTGCTAACTAGATAACAGACTGGGATCTGATTTATGATTAGTTCACAGAAGTAGTATGTGTCAATCACTAAATGTTCACTATAACCACACCCAATACAAATTAAATCAGAAAATGTATTAAAACTTTAAGAACTACATTATGAATTTGGATTGAAGCTTATTTTCAACTTTATAATGTTTGCTTTTATGTTTGTGTCCTGGATCCTGAATTCCAGATATTTAGTGTATTTAGATTTCTGGAGGGTTTAATCCTGTGTATTCTTATAATATTCAATTAAAATAAACTACAATGAAGCATCGATGAAGTGTTTATTGTCAATTCTGTAGAGCAGCAGAATAACATAGAAATACATAGGCCAAACTATGTTTACAGCAACTGTGCAGTCAGAGGAGAGCTCATTTATTGAAACAAATTACACTGATGGTCATACTATGAAAGTAGTTTAAAACAAATACAGAAATGATATAATCAGTTAATGTGGTTACAGTAGGCATGTATCTCAAAAAATGAAATACAGGACATCCTTCTAATTTGGGTTTGTACTTAGTAACACACAGGAGCTAAATTTAAACATGAGCGTTCCTGTTATGTATTTTTAAAAAGTTAATGAATAGCTTTCTGAGTGAAGATTAACCAACTGCAAGAAGCAAAGGAAATATCTGAAAATGTGCTTAGTTTATGCAACACACGCTGTGCAAGGCGAAGTTCAGGGCAAGTTTTATATAATGTCCTAGCCTCAACCTGAAGTTATAAAATATTAACAATCCAATCCATTACATTTCCTGTCTGAGAATCTAGCAGAGGTGTAATTTGGGTATTTCTAGGATAGCAGATGGGTCACCAGAGCCTGACTATTTAATAAAGGGGGGGTGAGGTGTGTGCTGGCAGAATAGGGATTATATGGTCTGGTGGTTCAAATTTTAATTTCCATGATCTGGACTAGAAATGTGAAATCCTGTCTGCAATATGGACTGGACAGTGAGCACAGTTTGATCTGTTGAGTGAAAGAGAGAAATACTTTGCACATTAAACACCAACACAGCATGGCAAAATGTGTTCTAATTTCTTGCTGAGTTAACTGTAGATGACAAATAACAGGCTATTGCAACAGTTGTGAACTGAATTTTAAGGTAAATGCGTTAATGCGGTTCAAGGAAATATGTCATGGCACATGGTGACTGACCGTCATATGATGCTACAGCACAATATGAAGTTAGTCACTATTGATTTCAACACAGATTCCCCAATTTTCTGCACTCCTTCCTCTTTTCTAAGTGATGAAGGCCACTGATACCGATGTGACTGCTGAGCACTTAAAAGGGCCGAGCTCTGGCACAAAGCTGCTTACAGCTTCTTTTAGCACAGCCGGGACAGTAGGGTTTACACTTGATAGGGGATTTCTACAAGCCAGCCCTCTTTCCCTACCATAATTAGGCCACCCACATTCACAGACATGTGCCTCAGATGGTGAGCCTGTAAGATTTGGGGAGCTTCCACACAGAGAACATGTAATGATTTATTGTAAAAAAAATAAAAAAAAATAAAAAAGACAATAAAAAACTTGGAACATGATTATGTGCTTGGTTGTTATACTACCTTTGTACCCATCCCCTTGCTTTACACATTAACAGATATTTAAAAGATTTTATGAAAGTATGGGGGGGAAAACAAACATAAGAACTTTTGTTTGTCAATGATACCACAGTCTATATTCTGGCGTTGGTCAGTCTTTTAACACTTTGCAGAACATTTGATCTCATAATACCTCTGATATTTTTATGCTCAAAATAGTCTGTCTTGAGTAAATATAAATTTACATGAAAAGGTGCTGAAAAAATTGCTCAGAAGAGCCACAGTCGGGTTACTATACGGATTGCGTGCAGGAGTTATGTAATTTCCATACGTGTTTCATGTTGCGTGCCAGAGTACATGAGGTGGGAGTGTCCACCAGTACAGGCTTGCTTGATTGGCTTGCTTGTTATAGACGTCAATGATTGACATAGACATGGACCAATGAGCGGCCGTGCCTGGTCCGGGCCCTCTCTGGCCGTAGAGTCGACGTTCAAGGCAGCGTTTGTTCGGGACGGCGAAACGGTGCCGTTATGTCGACGATCTGTGGGTTGTAACAGTTTGTACAGCTTGTTAAACTGGATTTAACCCCGAGCGGATGACTTTTTGTGCTCAAACGTACTTGTAAAGGATCTTACAGATTTGCACCTTATTGTTTCTACACAACAACTCTGAAGTTTCACGAAGTCGAAACGTTTTAGTCGGAAGAAAAAGCCTCGGTGGACTCGCCTGTGGATCCCTGCAGACCTCGTATGTATCCTTACTGCTATCGAAGCTGGCTAAAACAGCTATCAAAGGGTGGTTTAGTAGTAGTGTGAAAAATAATAAAGTAATCATTAAGAAATCAGAAGACGAAAGCTGAACATTAGGGGGTAGAGCTTGTTAACATAACGTTAAGTTATCTAAAACTTAAAATACTTTTTACCCTTGCGTTAAATATCAAGACTACAACTTAACGATTCTTTTGTCTGGTGTTTTCTTTTCGTGTTAATATATACTTTATTTGCTCCGTCATTAACTTGTGTCAAATTGGTGCTGCAAAGTGATGTTAAAACCGAACTTATTTTCAGCAGACTGCTAACTAAAACCAGTCTTTAACGTCAACTAGCTAGTAGGCTAACGTGAACTAGCTAGCTGGCAGCGATTATGCTCCCTCGACATTTCTTCAGACATGGTGCGTTACTGCGTTAGTCTATCTAAAACTTTTGTAGAATAGCATACAATCGTGCAAACTTACTAAAAGTGCACAATCTAGGGGGTTAATATCTTTTTAGAATGCTAAGCATTCACAGGGGATGTCTATAAAAGTCGTTTAATAAGTGACAGCTCTGTGAACGTACGCTGTCACGGATAATGCTAATGTTAGCCACCTCGCTGGCTTAGGAACACCGAAGTTGATCCACTGTGCTGAGAACGCAGTTCAGTTCATTGAGGCATAGTAAAGCGATTTGTCACCAGCTATGTACGTGACTGAGTAGTTGTAGGATTCACTTTATATTGCAATTGAATAAATAGTTATACAATAAATACCATATACAATATATACATTACAGAGTTACAGGGTTTTAGACAAATTATTAAAATATTGACATTGTTGTATGGTTTTATTGTGTAAGCTAGGTCTTTGAGCATGCTGCCTTTTTGTGTGAGATATTGTCTTATGCAACATGTTACAAATGGCCTGCACTCTCATCTTACAGGTCTGCATTCTGAAGATCACAGCTGTAGGCCATTTACTGATGGGTACATACTGTGAGGCAGCACACCAAGACAAGTGCAAATCATTCAGAAGAAACAGGAACTGTGAAAGAATGAAGACAAGCTAGATGATTCCAGAGAACTGAAGAGCACTATATTTTGGTTGGACATCTACACATTTAAGTAATTTTAAGTTGCAAATGTGTATGTGGACTAAAGGCATTCTTAGAGAAACCTGAAAAGTAACTTTGTCGAACTACTATCAAGTCAGGGGCTTGTCTTCAGAGGAACACTGTGACACAAAGTGATCAGAATGAGTGCAGAAGGATATCAGTACAGAGCGCTTTATGAATACAAGAAGGAAAGAGAGGAGGACATTGATCTCCATGTGGGTGATATTTTATTAGTGAATAAAGGAGCTCTGGTGGCACTTGGGTACACTGACGGGCTGGAGCAGAGGCCAGAGGAGATTGGCTGGCTGCCTGGCTTCAATGAAACCACTCAGGAAAAAGGGGACTTCCCTGGGACATATGTCGAGTACATAGGAAAGAAATGGATCTCTCCCCCCACACCCAAGCCAAGACCCCTCAGACCCTTACCTGTAGCTCCAGGCTCCTTCAAGACAGAGGCAGACTCGGACTCAGATCAAGGTGAGTTTCACACCAGAGGACAATAGTTTTCTGTCTGTCACATTTGCTTTTTTTTTTTTTTTACTTTAACAACAATAAGAAACTTCTTTTATTTATTTATTTATTTTTAAAAATCTAAATCAAGAACAGGAAGCAAGCAATGAGTGTGATGGAAGCAGGGAAATGAAATGCTGGCCTTGGATCACTTATCAAACAGTAATTACAATAATCCAACATCATTGAAAAGTGTTTATTTATGTAGTTGTCCTACAAAGCTTAATCATGTTTTGTAGTGCATTACAGTAGGATTCAGTATCACTGAGGGGAAACAGAATATGTTTGACATACCTTGTAATTGGCTACACAAAACATTCTTTTTCCCCTTCATGTAATGATGAATAAGGTCTATGAACTCATCTACCATAAAATAGATTTTAAACTGTAGTGTGCTTACGTGTTATAACAAATGTATCACTGTTTGACTCATTCCACTGCAGACAGCTATATGTGTGAATGTGTCTTAAATTGCACCTGATACTTTATTTCTGAATAACTTCGAAGTGACTGGACTTATAGTGTTGGATGGCACTTGAAACTCTGTGAGAAGGAATGTAGCCTGAGAATTGGATTAACATCGGTCATTCTGATAATGGAATGAAGCAGAAAAGTCAAGATTTCATTTGTTAAATGATGCTGTGAAAATACAGACTTGTGACACAGATGTACATACAAGTTGCCAAAGTAAGGAAGTTGCTGACGTTTGCTCTCTTTGATGACAAGTAGCCGTGCTCAGTACTGTACAGCTCACTAAATGTGAACTGCAGTGCAATCCCTCTGGACAATGGTGTTGGGTTGTGTTCAGGCTATAGTACACCAGAGCATCTTGTACTAGCCATATGTTGCAAGTAGGGGATATCTGTGTCTGTCCTTAGGACCCATCTTAAGGAGATATAATTCCCTTACAAGTGATGAGACAGATTATTCTTTTCATTGCTAGGGTTTATCTTATTAGCACATATTTGCACATACTACTATTAGTGCATATTATTTATAAGCTGTGTTGTCCATCGAAATAGATTCAGATCACCTTTTTTTTTCCTTTTCTTTTCTTGTTGTATTTCAACATGGCGGCACACAAAACTAAATCTAAATCAGTTACTGTTTAGGCCACAGCTCTGAACTACAATTACAACAGCCAGTTTAAAGACACAGTTGGCTTTCCTGAATGAGAACATAAAACATTTTGCTCACCTAAAGAGCAGCTGTAGTTGCCAGGTTTCTAGTTTCTGCCCTTTGTGGTCCGATTGTGAAATTCTTTGCTGTGGTTTGCTGGGTGAGAGAGGAGCTGTATGAAGGGGGCATGTGTTGAATGGCTGTGTCGTGGTTGAGTGGCAGTGCTGAGCCTGGAGCGAGTGTGAATGTAGCACCGGGAGAAGAAAAGTCTCTGTGTCCTGGGCTATGAGAGCCACAGAGAGGGGGAGAGAAGGGGGCCCTGAGGTTGTGGGTATGAGAGAGAGAGCCTCCGTGCTAGCTAAAGAGTCAGCGTAAGGGATAGTGTGCAAAAGGATCAGAACTGGAGGGGAGCTTGGGGGTTTAAGCAAGGGGGAGCCTCGGGGAGGGACTTGGGCCCTTCATGCTCAAGGGGGCTTTGAAGAGGGGCTGAGGGCTCGGTGATGGAGGCTGTGCTCTTGTTGCTCCCACAGTGTTTGTGATTTATTACCCACCACCAAGGGATCTTGCTCCCTTCCTCCTACTCCTTACCCCCCACCCTTTTTTTTTAATGTTTTGATAGTTCCTACAGTCAGCTCTGGTAGGGGGAAAGAGGTGGAGAATGGAGGTTTGGAAAGGGGCCTCTCCTCTCTGAGCCACAGGGGTTTACATGAGTGTAGCAGATGTGGAAGAGAGAAAGAGAGGGCTGGGCTGGGAAACTATTCCGCCTCATTCCAGCTCTGCTTTTTTTTTTTTTTTTTTTTTTTTTTTTTTTTTTTTTTAACATTAAAGTGTTGCTCCTTTTCCGGGCCTCTCCGTTGAAAGAATATACATGTGTTTGGCCCCACTATGCAGAAGGAACTTGGAGATTGAGATCCGTTTGCTTGTTTGACTTAATATTGAAACACAGCCATGCTTCCTGCCATCCATTTTCACAGCTTTTTTTTTTGTTATTTCTCACATAATTTTAGCCTTTGAACAATTTAGAGGTAATGATTTTTTTCCCAACAAAACAGATGCAGCCGTTAAGGACATGACAAAGAATGCAGACTGATTTGCAAAATTATAAATACAGTTTGGAATTGCTGTGCATGTTAAGATTCTTAGGATCATGCATTTTAATGATAAAATGCGAATGTGAGTGTTTTAAGTTCTCAGTGTTCAGTTTTGTGAGTTTAATTCAGGAGTTTCTCTTTTTATGAATTTTTCACACACCCCATATGTTTTTGAAGCAGCAAATTACAAAAACCTCTAGTTTTTATGTGAGAGAACAGACACCATATTAGCCTGAACGGACTGGCAAACAGCCTTTTAAAGCTGTTTTGTTATTTTAAGGAGTTGGTTTCTACATTAATGAGCAGATTTTTTCTTCTATCTTCTACATATTGTAGTGATAATGGTCGAGTGTCGTGCAAAATGCGTAGTTTTTAGACAAATGACAACGCAAAAAGACAGCACATCACCAAAGCCTTCCACAAACCTGGGGAAAATCCTGTAATTGCTCTTTATTATCCGTCAGTCAGTCTCAGCAAGCATTCTTCTAAATGGTAGAGAGAAAAGTGTGACTAACTGGTAGTTACTCTACATGCTTTCACAGGGCTCAGTCTGCATGCTCAGTCTTGTTTTAAAGAAATATTTTTATGCCATGAGAGTATCGCCTCTCACTTGTCTGGGGCTTATCAGTATGTGTCCATCAGTCATGTAGCTTTGAATTACAATAGTTAATTCTATGAAAAGGTGCCATAGGTAATACAGAAGATTGGCTTCTTTAACTATGATCAAATGCATAAATGTGTTTTTATTGCTAGTGATATTGTGCAATAGAGTGAGTTGAGCCTACGATGAAAGGAGAAGAGCTGGCTGTATGAGGGAGATCGTTTCAGGGAGAGTACTCTGCATAGCTGGAGATTGAGATAATGTAGCTCTCCTTCTGTGGGCCTCTCTCAAATTCAGGCTCACATCTGCTGTATTGAGCACTCCTTCTGTCAGAACTGTTGATTTTCCTCTGCAAGTGCTACACTTATCTTTTAAATCAGGCACGTAGTAGCATTGGTTTTTCTTTAGCTTCCTATATCCTTACCCTCTGTTTGCCAGAAAGGACAGATGACTAAACTGACCTAAGTTAATGGCAGAGTGAACACAGCTGAAGTTTTATGCCATGATAGTTTGCTCTGATGTGGTGTTCTCTTTAGAACTAAAAGGCAGCTGGGATGAGGAATGTGTTGGCGCTTCTTTGGTGCACACAGACTGCACGGTAGACTGATTTGTAGCTTTGTGATGAATCAGTATTGTGCTAAGTGCTGATTGCAGTAACTTGGTGCACAATGCAGCTGGACAATAAATGGTTGCACACTGAATAGGACCCCAGCGATTCCTGTTGTACACCGCCATTGTGGTCAGTGTCTGTACTGCTGCTGTGAGGCTGATTTGCCTAATACAGCTTCAGTTGACTTTTTAAGTAGCAGGTAGTTGTAACTACATCTGGAAGGTGTACTGCTCTGGAATACCAATCGTTATTTGGTATGTTTGTTTGGCTTAAAAGGTTAAAAATTGTCTGTTATATTGCCCACATTAGTATGAGTGGAGACAAGGGCAGCGGCAAATCTGTATACGAACATTATGCTCAAGCTGGATTTAAATATATTTTTTGTTCTTTAACAGTTTATGACAGTATGCTATAACGTTAAGTAGAGTAGACAGAACTTCCCTCATGATTCATGTTATTTCTCTTTGTTTATGTCTGTGCAGTTTTTTTCAAGTGTCAGCAATTTTTCAACTGAAGCATGACAATGGGCACGTACATCTTCTAGAGTCCTTGGAACACAAGGAAAAAAAGACAGTATTTGACTTCATGTATTTATCATGTTCAGACACGTGCAGTAGCTAGATGTCAAAACTCATCATCTAACTAAGTCACTCAAGAAATCTGTCCAGTACTTCATTTATTACATGCGTCAAATGATCAGTGGTTTGCTCTTTGCTTTGCTTCTCTCTGATTGGCGGAAAACCCTCACACATTATAACTATTTTAACTAGTATAATAATCATGTATTTTACTTTGTATAATTTAGGTCCTCTGTAAAATCAACAATGTAATGTGAGTTCTTTGTGAAAATGCAGTAGTATGTAAAATCTAGATGGAGTGGTTTTGTTTGCATGAAAGCGTGCAACTATTTCATTACTTGAATGTGTTCAGAGACTGAAGTCTGCATTTTCAAATCTTCTTTACTGGTGTAAGAGCATGTCTGCTAGCAGGATTAAGAAAGAGAGAGAGAGAGACGGCGAGAGAGGGACCAAGGCAGAGAGACGCAGTAATGGGTGAGTTAGAAGGTGAGATTAGTGAGAACCCTAAAGTCAAGGGACACAGAAAGGTATTTGAAATATGTGATTTATTAAAGGAACAGGAGGGGGAGGTGGACAGGCCAGTGTAGGTACTGTGTAAGCCTTGTGCTGAGGAGGTGTGGCGTTACATAATGCTTTGAAGGCGATGGATTAGAGGGTCAGTATAAAAGTCCTGCTGTCTTGTAGATTCTTTATTTTCTTAATTATTTTGTTATGTTTTAGTGTTCAGCCTATTTTGTGATGATAGTGATGAAGTGTTTTTCACACTACACCAATGGCCCTCATGATAATGATATTTAGTTGAAGATTACTTGATGCACGAATAATTGTCATTAACAATTTAATCATCTATTTTGGTCAATTTTATGTTAATAATATAGTAAAAAGTAGTTTGTATAATTTTGTACACAAACAGTACATCTAATGATGACCAGCTATTTATTGGCTTTGTTTAAAAAAACAAAACAAAGAAACTTCACGGCACAAAGAGAAAGAAATACTGGCAGTAGCTGATAGTTAAACATTCTGAGAAGAAGGTTGATGCATGAGGTGATGACACATTGTTGTGCTGGCCTCAGAGGCTGGAAAATGAGTTAGAAGCAATTATGCAAATGACATTTCTCTTAGTGTTGTCCATCTGTTGACTTTGTCATTGACACGTCTGACTATGCTCGGTTGTGTATATTGTTGCAAGTCACACTCATTTGTTTTTCCACACACAAACAGTAAGGGAGTAAATCTAAACTGGAATTGTTGGTGTAAAGTTCCAGAGAAAAGATGACAGTAATCGTGTTTGAATTGTAGCACAGTTATTTAAAGACATTTAATTCAGTTTACAGCACAAAGCCTGTATTATGATACATGTTGTTACCATATACCACAACCCTAAATGATTGCTTGACTGAGAAAAACTCACCCCAATTCTTCATATTGTGATCCCTTCACTTCATCTTTTGTTTTTTGTCTTAATCCCTCTAGGGAGTGAGGAAACAGAGAAAATCCGTTTTTGGATGAATGAGACAACCTTTATTCTAAGCTGGAGCAGTGTCTGTTTTTGATGACAGTATTACAGATGATCTGCTGGCAGGCTGCTCCGTAGAGATCTTTTATAGGTTGGAGTACACATTAAATAAAAGTACTTAAATGCTGAGACACTGAAGTAGAGATTCACCCATGGTGGATTTTTAAAGGCTGATATACTAATAATAGCACTGTTGATGAAATCATTATTTAATATTTCTGGAAATAACTTTACTAGATACAGGGTAGATTTTCTATTCAATTTACTAATTAAATGATAAACCACAACACAGATATGGTTCTCCTCCATTAATTGTCTGTCCATTTCCTTATTAAATTTCAGTGACATGTTTTCAGATCAGTTGAATAGAGTGTGAGTTATGATCATCAAAGCTCTTTATTAGTATTGTATATTAAGCATCTTAGATGTTACAGAACTTTGCACAGTTTGCATTGGAGCAAGACATCTAATATAAACACTCTTTAAAGTTAGAATGGCTGAAACGTGTTGAAACACTGAATCCCTGTAAAGGCAATCCAACATTATACTTGTGTCCTATGTCCATTTGTCAGTTTGCATGTTGATGACGGATTCACAGACAATTGCTCATAAGGAAACTGTGGTTATTTGTCTTTGGTTTTGTACTTAATTTATGCTGTGTACTTTATAGGGTTAATTGTCAAGCTGTAGCAACAGCCTCCTCATTGGCCGTCACCCACACTCTGCAGTATGTTGTTCTTCCTGCAGGAGGAGACATTGTCCTCCCTTTCTGACTTATTTGAGCCCAGGCTTTAGTATTCATTGACGACTAGTGAAAGCTTGTTCAAGGATATGATGGCATCCCATACAAATATGATTAAATCATCTTCATTAAGCAGCTGAACACTGAATAATTCTGTTTGGTTCATTATTTGTTCATTTTTTTTTTTTAATGTAAAATGTGGTGTGTATCTGTAAACATCTGTATTTAGTAGTTTTCATAACAGATTTTCTTCTTCCTGCTCTGTGCTCTTGGGGGCAGTTTGGTATGTTGTTCTTTCCATCAGTTATCAGTTTTTACTGACATGCCAAACCCAGACCTCTGTCAGACAAGAAGAAATGGCATAACCTGAAAATGGTGGTTGCTTGAGTCGGCCTTCTAAATTTATCCAAAGTGTATGCTATCTTTAGTTTGTCCGTGGAGCCCCAGGCCTGTCCTGCCCGCAGTCTGTGGTTCGTTCGGCTCAGACATACCGTTTAAGCCGTAGAGATTGTCCCCCACACCACGGCAGCACCAGTGGCAGCTGCATCAACTTCCCTAACGTGCGGTTGTCTGACTGACTAGTGACTGGCTGAGACCTTTTCGGATATCATGAGAAGGTCTGCCAAAACACGCAGGCTTGTAGAGGCACGTCCAAGGGGCCCCTGTCGTTTCTCCCCAGTTACCACAGAAACGATCTTCGAGGACAGGAAGAGAATTTGAACACGTGTTGATGTTCATAGGCCATCAACTGTTATTAACCAGGCAAGACAACATCAGTACATTGTGTCTTTTATCATGTTGCACTTAAGCAATGTTTGCCTATTTTGACATGTTCAAGCGTAGTGACTGTAGGCGAAAAAGATTTAAGCACAATCAGTTCGTATGACGTTGTGAAGCTAACTATAAATAGTGTATTTGTGTGACTGTAGTCAAAGTCGTTGAGTTTTTTGTAGCATTACTAGCAGAATAAAAAAACATGGTGGCTTTTAATTCTTCATGAGTTTTAATTTCCACGGATGCCTTTGACCAGAAATATGCTGATCGTTTGATCTTGTGCCAAGACGTCTCAGGAACCATCACTGATAGCTGGAAACATATCTGTCATATTTTGTCTGCCACTTGATACAATTCCATTGGTGCCGAAACTATCACATCGTCAACAGTACTAAGAAGCAACTCTATCTCAGCCTGCTCCGTGTCACTCATGTCCAGCTATGAAGAGTAAATAAACACAAGGCCCTGGGTCTTTTTGAAGAAGCATCTTGTTTTAGTTGCTATGCTCAACTGACAGAACACATGCAAAGCCAATCCTTTGTGTCTGTATAATAATATCATGCACCATAGACATGTCATCTGTAATTTCTTCTTTTACATTGATTATTTTGGCATTTATTGCATTTGTAATATAAATTGTGGTTTTAGTGAAAATTGTAATTTTTGGATTTTTGGGGGGGGGGGGGGGGGGGGGGGG
>JAPSES010000081.1:6804015-6823791 GCA_029822895.1 Maxillicosta whitleyi | reverse complement strand
CCCCCCCCCCCCCCCCCCCCCCCCCCCCCCCCCCCCCCCCCCCCCCCCCCCCCCCCCCCCCCCCCCCCCCATGAGTCGATGAGCGTTTTTTTCTGCTTTCAAAGTTTCTGAAGTTGGCCGGTCTGAGTTTCATCTCTGCAAATTCAATTGAATGTTCGTGGCCTTTCCAATGGAACCAGTTAATCCCCTGTGGAAAAGCGAAAATACAAATGAGGGAAAATAGTCCAATAGTGAGATATAAAACACATTTGGGTAATCTAACCCCTGAAAAGTAAGAAGTAAACAGTACGTACCTTACTGTGGCTGTTGTCGCCATATTTTCCCATTAAATTAACACGATGACAATTTTTATACCAAAAGGCGCCTTTGTAAGACAAGGCGCAGTTGGTCACAGCGATATCGTTATCGTTGTCATATGTAGAGAAGGGCCGACCCTGGTGGTAAGTCATGGAGTCACCTGAGGAAAACAACAACCAATAAGTACAGCTGAGAAAATCCCATAAGGTGATTGGTTTAGACCGACTGAGGGCTCGT
Source organism: Maxillicosta whitleyi (assembly GCA_029822895.1). Classification (NCBI taxonomy): domain Eukaryota; kingdom Metazoa; phylum Chordata; class Actinopteri; order Perciformes; family Neosebastidae; genus Maxillicosta; species Maxillicosta whitleyi. The sequence goes on along the minus strand of JAPSES010000081.1, from coordinate 6,823,257 downwards.
CTTCTTACAGCAGGTTGTTTTAGTCCATGGGTCGGCAACCTCTGTAATCTAAAGAGTCAATTTAGGACAGAAATAGAAAAACCCAAAAGATACCCTTATATCTTTCCTCAAAGTGGTAACTTTATGAGAAGCACTTTAGGATTAGTTTGTATAGAATATGTGGAGAATAAATCAGAGTTTCAGTGCCTTTACAGAACCACAAAGAAGTTACAGAACTGAAGAAAACAGTGATATTTGTCATTATTTTCATTAAAAAAATCAGTTGGTATGTGCAAACTTAAAATGAAAAAGTAATCTACTTTTACTATTCAATTCATTTGGAGGGTAGTTTACATTTTTTACAACTGCATAACATCAGAATCACTATATGGTTGTGACAATAATAGCAAAATGTGTAAAAAAAACAAAAAAAAAACCCCAATATATATATATATATATATATATATATAAAAGTGTCATTCATTTCCTTTTGCTTTCTGACAGCCACATTGAATCACTAGAAAAGAACCTAAGAGCCATATGTGGCTACCCCTGCTTTAGACGTACCTGCTGTTCCACTATATGCTCCTACATAGAGTTTATATCGTGTTCTCGGTTCTGCGATGGTGATCTTGTCATACTGAGCGTAGGCTGATTCCTCGTTATCCCTCAAGTCCACACGGAGCTCATAATGACCAGACGATGTGATTTTATGGAGGTTGGCAAGACCTGAAATGCAGGTTTAATATGTGTGAACTGGAGGTGACTGTGTAAAGGAGACAAATAGTTTAGACGGTACGTTCTCTTACCCAGCCAGAATTCATTTTTCATGTTACCGAAGCCAGCAGTGTAGTTCTTCCAGTTCCTGTAGAATTCCAGCTTTCCATTCTGGCGTCTCAAGGCAACCTGAGGAGGACTTACTGTGTCACAACAGCTTCTCAATAATAACAACTAGAAAAGCACTCAGAGGGCACAAACCTCCACCCAGCAGCACAGTTCCCCCACATGTTGTGACTAACACCCTGCAATAATCCCCCCACATTTCTTTTTTTAATCTATTTTGTTACATTCCTTCATATTCAGTTAAATTTTACAGAGAAAACTGACTAAAGTCACATTTGTATCTCAATTTTGGTTAGTTTTAACTAATTTGATTGAATTCTGTCAAATATATAAATGAATATTTTCAGGTTACACATTTAAAGCCACTATATGAGAAAACAGGAGTTCCACTGCCATCTGGTGGACATATGTTAGTACTACAACAAAGTCAATAATAATAATAATAATAATAATTATAAGACTGTGATCCGGATCACCTCCAAAACTTAATCATCTGTTCCTTGTCTCAGAGTGAACATTTCCTGAAAATTTCATTAAAATCCGTTCACAACTTTTTGAGTTATCTTGCTAACTAACAAACCCTGGCAAAAACATAACCTCCTTGGCGGAAGTACTAACAACATACGTGATCCAGGTTACTGTGGTGCTGCCTATTATTAGAAAAACAGACAGCACAGCACTGCTTTGATCATATCTTGTGAGTTATGGTAACTGAACTGCCTTTAATTGGGTTCCAGCAGCTTGATCCCCTCACCATCCATCCTCCGCCATCTGTGGTCATGTCACAGTAAACCTGGAGCGGCTGGCTCTCCTCTCCTCCCACGTAGATGGTGTAGAGGCCAGAGGTCGTCTCTCCGTTCAGTAAAATCTGAGCGCAGTCCCTGGGGAATCTGTAAAGCTGTCCAACTGCAACCGCATATTAAAAACACATTATCTCCAATAGCACAGGTGTTTAACATACGGCCCGCGGACCAAAACCAGACCGCCAAGGGGCTCAATCTGACCCGAGGGATGAATTGAGACTTCGGAACCCCCCCCCCCCACACACACACACACACACACAGAGACACACGTAAGACTCCACCCCAACAACTCCATTTGTTTTTAACTCCATTTGATGCTTATGATGATGTTATGCTTTTATTGTCTGTAAGGTGACTTGAAAGGCGCCAGGAAACAAAATGTGTTATTATTATTAATTTGTCAAATACAAAAATTACACTGACATTATTAACAATCAATGGTGTCAAAATCATTTTTATTCAGGGAACAAAAACAGACCAATTTAATCTCAAGTGGATCGGGCCAATAACATACTATTATAATAATCTACAAATAATGAAAACTGCAAGGTTTTCTCTTTGGTTTAGTGTAAAAAAAAAAAAAAAAAAAATTACATGAAAATGTTGAATGAATGAATGACCTGAAAAAATAAACAACCTGACATGTCTTAAAGGAGTGACATTTTTTTTTTTTTTAATCTCAAATAGAATTACGTATTTTAAAACATTTCCCTGTGTTCTACATAAACTGTAAATGCTCTGTTTGGGTCTGAATTCTTCATTAATTCAACTCTACAGGTCAACACTATTTCTGGGTAATGACACCAGAAAGGTCATTTTGAACACTGGCCCTTTAAATGCAAATGACCCTGCCCCCTCCAGGTTGTTGACTGCACTGCTGTCCCATTCAGTCACTTGTGTTCATTAAAACAACCAACAACTGAACATTTTAGGTAATCGGCTCAAAGTTTGGACATATTTTCGGTTTTTATTGCAACCGCTGCTGCTGATAAACAATTATGTCATTGTCGGAGAAATGTTTGCCAGAAGTCTTGACCTTATTTGTGCAAATGTCATGACTTAACTAGTTACAGACACAACAAATTAAGCAGGAATTAAAACAGGTTGTAGAAATCCACTTGATTTTTTCCCCCAAAAATTAATATAAAGATAGTTTTGCAGCACCTGGAGGGTTCCAATTCAAACTTTTAGGGTCCAAATACACAAATCAACCAAAGTCTAATAAAAGTGGCTTTAATATAAAATATAATGAAATATGATCCCTTTAATAGGAGTAAGTGTAATTTTACCAATATCCTGCCTGTTACTCAATGTTTGTGTATTTGTACATGTGTAAAGGATAACCTGAGGCACAGTATACATAAAATCCCACTTATTTTTCTTTAGATGTTCCAGGTTGTTCATGCTATTCTTATTTTTAAGTAAACTTTGTAGATGTAAACATGTTGATAATGTAATCATACGTTTTTCAGTGTTATTTCACTGATCCGACCCACTTGAGGTCATATTGGGCTACATGTCCTACCTGAACTAAAATGAGTTTAACAGCCCTGTTTTAAAGCCTCAAAGACAGTTACATCTCTTCTATAAAAAAAATGACTCAACAGTATATGATATCATGTGAGACCTTGGAGAAGAGTTTTTGAGAAAGACGCAAAGGGAAGAAAAGAAGAAAAATGAATGATTTTCCACTGAGTGCAGCTCAGACCGAGTGAAAAATAAGCGCAGGTGATCTTAGTGGAATATCGCATTAAAGAGAAGGAATGTGAGTTAGACGGAGTAATGTCTTTCTAATGTGCAACTGGACTGTTTCATAACACATCACCCACCAGCACCTCATTGAAAATGTATTAGCAATTAGAACTGTATCACAAGTAGCCAAGAGACATAAATGACAGAGGTGCACGTGCTTGTGTGCTCATTCTTACTGGTGGTGAAAGTGGTGGCGATATGTCGACTCCTCTGGGCTCCAGCGATGGCCTGCAGTTTGACACTGTACTCTGTAGAACCTGTCAGCTGAGCCATGTTGTAGGATGTGGCTGTCGGGCTCAGCACCACTTCCTGAATACACGCACGCATGCACAAAAGCATGAACAGTTCATCCACAAGGTGAGCTTTGATGACAACATATCAAATACTAATCCAAAACATGAATTATATGTTAGCACTTTTAGGCCCACACAGTTTGTGGGTTTGGATGCAGAAATAAGTAAAGCTCCAAACCTAATGTGATGCACATACCCTGATTACACCATCAGATGATGAGAAGGTTAGTGTGTATCCAGTCACAGCAGCCTGAGGAGGTTTCCATGTCAGAGTGGCGCTGTCAGTTTGAATATTTACAGCGGTCAGATCACGAGGTGGATCCACATCTGAAACACAGTGTCACACAGTGCTTTTAACATTTCACAATTTCAGAGTTGATGTTTTATCTCCTGGCTAGACAAACAGGTGGGTCAAAAAATCCACATGCCAAGTGCTTTCATTTATCACACAACATGTTTAATGTTCATGTCCCACTCTCATTAGAGATAGGAAGGAAATTAAAAGGCTCAATCCTCAGCTATTTCTATGATCAGGTCAGGATAATAAACTCTTTTTTTTTTTTTTTTTACTACTTGTGTGATGAGTGTTGTGAGTTTCTGTATGTACTTGCTCTGGGCGATCTGGAAAACCTTAGTTCAAGCTCAAGATACTTCATTATCCCTTAGGGGTAAAATATAGTATAGCCAGCAGTACACATATCAAAAACAAATGACAGATATAATAGAAAAACACAAATCCTGCAGTATTCCGATGTCCGGGAGCAGCAGGGATTATTGGTGATTCCTGTTAGTAGACAAAAATATTTTTAAAATATTGACTGACTGGATCAAACACAACCTTTGCCGACCTACCAGTGGTGAATTCAGTAACAGCAGGGGCACTCTTCTGAGCTTCTTTTACCGCATGTACTCCAACTGTGTAGTGTGTAGCTGGAACCAGGGAACCCATCTCAAACTCCACTGTGTTCCCGGAAACATGTTCCACCACCGGGGATACTGGAATCAGATCACAAACACACAAATAAATAACACATCAGTAGTAAAACCACGGGGACATTCACATAATGTACCACTAAAGTACCTGTATCAGCGCTATAAGTAATAACATAGCCATCAACAGTGGCCACGGATGGTTGCCACAGCAACAGGGCAGCAGTGTCTGTGACATTCACTGCAGTCAGACCCTGAGGTCTGTCCAAACCTGAAAAATACAAACAAGACACTTAAGGAGAACTGGCCTGTTTGTGCCCGTCAGAATAAGAGGACATTTGACATGTTTAGAAAAAGCCAACCTGTGGTCACAGAGTCGGTGCTGGGATCACTTTCCTCCAGACCCTTCACAGCACTGACTGTCACTTGGTAGGTTTTGCCTGGAATCATATTGGGCAGCAAAGCCTCAAACACACTGCCATCCACAGTCACCATCAGTGGACTTCCTGTGCAGAAAACAAAGACATGGATCCAACATTTAAACACAGTATAGCCATTCCTCACATTTATTTAAAGTTACAGCTGTCATTTTTATTACATCCTCCATTCTAACGCAGCTAAAACACATCAGGCTTAACACATACAGGTGATCATTAAACACATATTAACTAACTGATAAGTTTAACTGAAACATAGGATGACTTGTAGTAACAGAAACATGTAACAGTAAAATAACTGAGATCTGGCCTCTTACCTCCTTCAAATGGCACATAAGTGATGCGATAATTATCCACTGGAGAGTGAGGCATGGACCAGTGAACGATGGCCGAGGAGTCTGTCACTTCACTGAAGTGAAGTCCCCTTGGGGTGTTCAGGCCTACCACATGTGGACAGAGGAGAACAGGAAGAAGGTGAATGAAAGAAACACTGTGGAAAAAAGAAAACCAGCAGCTCAGAGGATCAGAAGTAAAGCCAAGAAGCAGTGTTTCCCCAGAGACTGTTTTCCATTAGTCAGACATGGAGTTAAGCCTAAACTAGAGGATGAAAATGATTAGTGGTGTTGTGGGTCCAGTATTCTGAGGGAAGACGTCACAACCAAAAAGGAGAAAGTTAGTAGAAGTCAAACATTGCAGTGTTTCTCCATATACCTGTCTGAGCAACCCCAGTAATAGGCTGGGAGCGCCGCTCCAACGTGACGCCATAAAGCTCGATTTCATACTCAGTGCCACCCATGAGTCCGGTTAAAACCTTGGTTCGCGTATCACCACTGACACTGTACTCCTGAGGATGTGCTAATCTTTTGGCGTCTCTTATTTTGATCACAAATCTGTCAAACAAGTCTTCATCAGAAGTCCATGACAGACGGAAACCGTCAGCTGTGGTATCTGAGACAAAGAGATGCTCCACCTCTGGCTCAGCCTCTGGATTAAAAGGAAACATAATGTTGCAGTAGGTTTTTTGTTTTTCCAGCACAATTCATCAGCTCCTGTCAACATCAGTTTGGTAGAAATCAGAAAGGAGGTAAGGAGGGTTCCAGGTGGCAGACATTGTTATATTCCAGCCTGAAGGCATTTTTGTCCACATCCTCCAATCTGTCATGCTCAGACATCTGTTAGTGTAAAGAAATGAAACTAAACACAGCACGAGCCACAGTCGGGGAATTAAAAAGACAAGATGCTTTTTGTAGAAGTTTATTTATGTTGGTTATAACAGGTTTAACTGATCTGTTGAAGGATGAGACGAGGTCCCCATGCGTCTTCAAGGCCAGTATCGATGCATTCAGTGCATTCAAAGATGAAACAAATGAGATCAGAAGTTAAATCAACTGACATTTCATGCTCAAAATGTCTGTTGGTTTATCTGTGTTTTCCTACTTTTGACAATATGCACTTTGTACGTAGGTTTGTATGTAGTATCGCAAATCTGAAGGAAAACACATTTTAAAATATGAAAACAAACAAAGGTTGCTTGCTCATATTTTGATAAAAGAAGAAAATTGGAATTCCATAAGTCTTCGTCAGTGAAGAACTGCATACCAAGAAAACAGACTGGGATGCTCTAAAACAAAGGAAACGTGAGTTCACTCTGGAAAAGAGGTGGTTTTAAAGGTTAAGGTTAGGGAACAGTTTTACTGAAGCTTCACCATCAAACAAGGATATTCCCAACAAATATTAACTCCTTTTCATGGATTATGGTGTGGGTCTGTTTACCATAATTCATGTCTCCATTTCTAGATCTAACAGGCTGTGATGGTGAAACTTCAGTGTCATTCTGCACAAAAATGAGAGAGTGGACATTTTAGTAAGTAGTAGGGGCCTTGGAGTGCACCGTGAGCAGTACCTGTCACAGCCACTGTGGTCAGGGGCCGAGAGAGGAGCCCTGACCCTGACACCCCGGTCAGCCTGACCTCATAGCCTATGCCGGTGATGAGGCCCCAGATGTCCAGGTGACTTTGGTTGCCTGGGACCGTGAACTCCTGAGGCTCCAGCAGCCAGCCAGAGTCTGTCACTACTATGTTAAAATGGCTGAAACCACCACTAGAGGGCACCAATTCTTCCTGCTGCAGCTGCTGCTTGACCTCCCATGACACACGGAAACCATAGGGGGTAATGTTGGAAATGGTCAAGTTTTCCACTTTAGGTAAAGGAGCTAAAGGGAAACGGGATTGATTGTTTTGGTTTGTTTTTTTCAGAGAGGGAATGCATGTGGGAGGGGGAACAAGAATACATTAGAGTGAGCAATGGTTGCAAAAGCAAATCATAATACTGGTCGTACTGCAAACTCTGATTTTAGTAGTAAAAATAATTCACCCAGTAGATTATGATAGAAACATGTGATTTACTATGTGGTCTGCATTTGCTCTGTTAAAAACACATTAAGGGCAAGTTTGGCATGGGTTATGTGGATGTATAGCCCAGAAAACAGAGGGAAACTTTAGTGGCCATTAACGACCAACTTATTAGACAGTTTTATTAAATGCTTTGTTTTCATTGGTCAATGACAGCACTCTACATGTGTTGCTATGATATTTAGAAGTAGAACACCATTGTTATTGCACTGTAAAAGATTTTTAGATAAAAAAACAAAAAAAGAAACAAAAGTAATAAGCAGGATGATAAACAGTGAGATGTTATTGTGAAATTAACTCCATTAAGGTGATGCAGGACTATGACACAAAGTGAAGGTAGCTCATCGATATCTATTACTTTATAACATGAGAGTTTTAGCTACCGACTTGTAGCAATCACGCATGTCAAATTTGCTCTTAATGCATTTGCAGCTCACAGGTTTGCAAATGAACAAACTCTATTTGTACTTAACTACAAGTAACTAGACTTCAACATATGAGTAAAATACATAGTACCTGTTTTGGCATGTGCTAACACAGAGTTAGTGTGGCGGCCGTGAGAGATACCGTACAGTTCAATGTCATAGCCTGTGGCATCCATCAGGTTAGACACGGTAAAGTAACGGACTTCACCAGGCAGTGTGAACTCCAGCGGATCAGACTGCTGCTCAGAGTCACTGACCCGGATTACAAAGCCATCAAAGTGGCCTGACACAGTGCTCCAGGACAAGCTGAGGTTATGTGGACTCACTGATGAAGCAGTTACGAGCCCCAATTGTGGGACATCCTCTAAACAAACAAACAAACAAAACAAAGGACACGTCTTTTCAGTTATGTTGCTTTTCGACTGTGTGGTTGAGATACATTCTGCACATAAGGGGTCAAGACATGCATGCGCTCTGATACCTGTTGTAGCTACAGCATATAGGGGCAGTATAGTGTGGCCTTCGCTGCTGACGTACAGCTTAATGTTGTAGCTTGTGCTCGCTTTGAGCCCGGCCATGACTGTGGAGCGCACGTCTCCTGGCAGAACGCGCCCCATTGCCTGCGAGGGCAAAGCAGACTCTCTGACTTCTACTATAAAGTTATCAAAAGCCTTCTCTCCTGTCCGCCATGACAGAGAGAATCTGTCTGAGGTAATGTTAGAAACAACTAGCCTGGACAATTCAGGCTCTTCAGCTATAAGGGGAGAGAAGATATGATACATATTCATTTTCTGGTATAAATAAAATGTGTTCTATTATTTAAAAGCCCAGGTAACGTTTACAGTGTAGTTTACAACCCAAAAGTGATCAAAGATGGCTCTATTCTGCGTAAGAGTTATAATAAATAGATATAAATTCAAAATACCTGTTGATGCAACAATGCTGATGGCATTTGTTCTGGATCCCTTGTACGTCCCATAGAGGTAGGCTATATAGTCAGTGCTGGGCCGGAGCCCTGTGATTTCATGGGACTGTACATTGTGGGACATGTTATATTCCACTGGTTCCATCAGCCAATCAGAATCAATTATCTCCAAGGTAAAACCATCAAATAGTCCTTCAGTGCCATTCCAGTGGATTGTAAAGCTCTCTGATGTTAAGTTAGATACAAATAGTTTGCCAACCACTGGCTGATTCACTAAAGAAAGAAACCATTGTTAGATTTTTAGGAGAAAATTGACACAATATATATATATATGCCTTAAAGGTTCAATGTGTAACATTTAGTGGCATCTACTGGTGATGTTGCAAATTGCAACTTGTGGGGTGTAATCATCCTGTGTGCAGGTAAAACCAGGCCCTCATTAGAGCCAGGGATTGTTTGGTCTGATATGCGACTTTTGGTTGAGTGGATATAAACTGTAATGAAATAGGTGACAGTAACGCACCCGACAAAAGGACAAGACGTCTTATCTGATCTGCTAGAAAAATGCAAAATATTGGATTCTACAGTGGCGACGCAGTCCCACTATAGAAATAAACTGTAAATTCTTAGGTTACATTTCATCCTACTCTTATTATCATGTAAATATACATATAATTAAATATTGTGTTTCATTTTTGCAATTTGACCCCCCTAAATCTTACACACTGACCCTTTATAATATGTATAATAGGATGGCGTTTACAGCTATTTGTTAAATTTATGATGTAAACTTGCATGTAGAGTTACTGGACACTCACCACCACCCACTTGCAATTCCTGACAGTTTTCATAAAATATTAAAATACATGCATATGTACTTAGCATTAAAAGTGCAAAGAGAAATGCGCCACCACCATTAATGTAGCTGTACCTTAAATAATTCGGCCAGATCTTCTTTAAAAAAAAAAAAAAAATCAAGATGGAAATTATATTGGCAAGAAGAAAAAAAGGCAATAATGGTCTGTGATTGAACATGAATGAAACGTTGCTTTAAGTGTGAAATGCAGCAAAAGGAGACGGAAAACAGGACTGGGATAGTGCACAGGGGCATAAACTCATGCACTTGATCTGCAATGTTGGGACATCAGTTTTCTAATACTGCTGAGTGCAACATGCAGAGTAATAAAAATCCAGAGTGACAGAGTGGGAAAAAATAAATAAAGATTATTGTCAGCTACGAGCAAACATGCAGCAGATAATTAGGTCATCATTCAGATGTGAAGTTGCCATTACTGTTAACCCCAGACTGAATTATGAGCTTTTTACCTTTTATATTGACAAGAAGATTTAATCATTTGCCACCTAGTAGTTCAAAAGGAAATGAGGATGTTTACTTGGACAGTTTATTAATTGGAAAACTATCAAACTTAACTAAAAATCAACAAATACCTCATTTTACAAGCTAGCAGGTTCAAATGTCACTACTACTCACACATAATGTGAGCACTTACACTGCGGGCAAATGATCCCTCAAGGTTAATCAATTACACACTGAATGAGCGCTGATGGGATGGAATGAGATGGTCACACTGTCACTGAGTGACGGGTGGGGGTGGAGTTATTGGTTTGCTTTTGCAATCGTTGCAGCACAACAGCATCAAACCTGACACGATGCAGGGGATGGTAGAGGGAGGGGCTTCATGCACTTTGGGGACTGGGTTGAAGGTTGCAGTTGAGTTTAAGGCTGAATATCGAGGGCGAATTGCTTGGCTCAGTGATGTGTTGACAGTGCCCATCACCCTGCCCTCTCTCAGCTAGACAGAAACAGTGGCTGGAGGGTGAAGAATGGTAAATGGCATTTTGGTTAAGATGAAGCAGTACAGTCCACTGTGGCCAGGGTTTGGGACAGTGGTGACCAATCAGAAGTGAGGTTATTTTGTTGTTCTTGTTTCATGCAGCAAGTTTTGGACTCTCCACTGTGAGTGGGACGACAGAGTGCATTTAATGACACATTTAAACTGAGAAGAAAAGGAGTAAAACAAAAAAAAAAAATCAATGAAAAGAAAAGAAAGGGAAGAGTAAGGGCAGAACGCATTAAGGCTGCCTGCAGCAGGTACCTGTGGTGGTGTCAGTGTACACGGGTTCAAGGAAGGAGCCTTGATACATCCCATACAGGCCAACCATGTAGCTGGTGTTGGGATTCAGCCCAGATATAAGCAGGCTGAAAGCATCTCCGGACAGAGTGAGGTTCTGGCTCTCTGCGGTATTCTCCAAGTTTGTTACCTCTATGACAAAGCTGTCAAAATCCCCACCCATGTGGGTCCAGGACGCAGTGAAGCTGTCCCATGTAATCTCAGAGATGGTGAGGTTCACCACCATGGGCTTCAGCTCCTCTGGTAGATAGACAGATCAGAGTGGGGTCAAGGGAATAGCAAGATGATTTGAAATAGCATGATGACATTTTAAATGACTCAATCATCACAATCAGAATTAGAATGCTGCAGAGATGATGCTTTGGTGGTCGAAACTGAAAGTTAGCCTCTCAATGGGATCCTCAGCAGAGCCAGTTTTTACATTATTGCAGAAAATAAGCTGTGATAAACAAAAGGTTACGGAATGATCACCTTCATAGTTTACTTTTTGTTTTGTTTTAGAAGTATAAATCAATTGAACAAAAATATACACAAACATCACATGCCTTTAAGGTGATCATGTGGATGTTGTGAAGCAGGGTTTTATGAGGCTCTAATCCATAGTCAGTATTACCTGCAGTAGTTTATCATCAGTGCATGAAGAGCCATACAATACAATGCAGAGCCATGTAATGCAGTGGGTGGAGTTTGGAAAAAAAACACGTTTCATACTTAAACTGATGCTGAAATGATTTTAGATGTACGCTGTTTTTACAATATTACCGTCACTTTATCTCCCCTTACACTTTCTAAACAGTAGAACACGCATGAGAACCCATAAGTACTCTCATGTTGCTAAGAGTGGATAATACTGAATGACTTTCCTCTTCTACAAATACCTTTCCTCTTAACACCAACTCATCCATTTCAACTCTTCTCTTTTATTTTTGCTGCCCCTGACAACCTCTGTAATCTGACAATCATCCTTTTAAACACATGTTCTTGTGTATTTTATAGATAAAAAAAAAACACATTTAAAAAAAAACTGACTGAGATGAGGAAACTAGGGATGCACTGAAATGAAAATTTGTGGCCGCAGCCGAATAAAATATAAAAGCTTGGCCAAATACTGAATATCAAGTGTGGTTAGGTTTTTCACAATTTTGTTAATAGTGCATAAATAGCGGAGAATAAATTTTTAGACATGTTTGTTAAAGAAAGTAAATGTTTATTGAATATTCCACAACACTAAATGGTTGATCATCCAAAGCCATGAACTCCAGTACCTTCTTGTAATTCTGTTTATTTTGGTGCTGTCCTCTGTAAACTTTTTGTTTTTTCAAAGACGTAGGCCATGGATGGAGTGGGCGTACTGGGACAAGAAGCTTTGGTTTTAGCTGCTGCACCCGTCTGTCTGTCTGTCTGTCATACTCAGCATGCTTTTCAGGATTTGTTGCTTTTAAATGACTAATTAAAGCAGCGGCGCTAAAGGTCTTTGCAGAAGAACCCCCTCTAGATAGTTTACATCCTATTTGCATCCATGTGTCTCCCCCCTCCCTCCCCTGTCTTTGTCTTTTTCTCCTGTTCTCTTCCTTTACTCCTTTACTGTCTTTCACCCCAACTGTTCAAGGCAGACGGCCATCCTCCAGGAGTCAGGGTCTGCTCGAAGTTTCTGCCTGTTAAAAGGAAGTTTTTCCTCGCCACTGTCAAAAATTATAAGTGTTTGGTCCTGGAAGGTTCTGTTGGGTTTCTGTAAATTGGCCTCAGACTCTGGTTTTTACCAGCTCCATATGTAAAGTGTCATGAGATAATGTCTGTTGTGATTTGGCCACTATATAAATAAAATTTGATTTGATTTGATACTGCAGTTCTCTCCTCGCTCAACATTTTACCGAGGGCTAGAGGTCACAGTGCCACTGCATGTTGTCTGATTACATCATCGCGTCACACGCTATTATTCAGCCTTGCTTTTAACTCACTCCACCGAAGGCCGAATGTGGCTTTTTTTTGCAATATTCGGCCGAACATATTCGGTGGCCGAATATTTGGTGCATCCCTAGAGGAACCCAAGAGCTTCAAAATGCTAACTGAGTACCAGGTTTAAGTCTCATTTCTGCAGCACCCTATACAGTCATGAACATAATGGATGCAGGGGTAATGTGGTTTCTAATACTGAGCATCACCTGTGAAATGAAATGGTTATCATGTAGCCAGAATGAAAATCTGAAACACTAAAAATGAATGGATGACAATAAGTTGCAAAGTGTTTTCTTCATGTACCTGTAGTAGCAACAACTTTGAGAGGTAAAGACCTTTTCCCTTCCAGCAGCCCTTGTAATGTAATATTATATTGTACCGAGGGGGACAAACCATCTATTTCAGCCTTCCTCACATTTCCTGGTAGTGTGGTCACATGGACCTGCGTAGGCCCCGATGAAGCGCTGAGCTCCACTACGAAGCTCTCAAACGCTTCGTCGGGTGTCCGCCAAGCCAGGCTGACACTAGTGGAGGAAACATTAGCGACAGTTAGCTCCCCCAGTGTTTCCAGGTTTGAGTTTCCAGGCTCAGCCCCAGAACTCATCAGATCGGTATCAGAACTGGAAGGGGCCTGAGTATTTAGAGGATGGTGATCTGGGCTGTCAGCCTCTCCAGTATCCAAAGCAGACTGTGGGGTTGTTGGGGCATCTTTGATAATCAAACTGAATACCCCTGGAGAGGAGGGCTTGGGAGCTATAATAAATAAGAACAAGTTAAAAAAAAAAAAAAAACGCATTTGTTACTGGATGCTGCTGCTGCTGCTGAGTGAAAAAACACACCTGAAAAGAAAAAATGAGGTCAAACTACATTCTGGAAAAAGACCAATACAGACACAGTAAAAGAGAATTTTGCACAAATGTGGCAATGTCATTTTCCCCTTTGAGTTTCATTGTTACCAGGATCAAGTTTTACTGTATAACATCAAACATCACAGATCCACTTCTGCACAACAGCTAAAGCATTAATGGCACTTGAGACAGAACCATTAATTTTTTGAAGGTTCTGAGTAGTCCACATGAGTGGAAGTACACAGCTGTCTTCAAATGGATGATGAAGCCATGCACAGCCATTTTATTCCTGATGTCTTAAAAGAGGATCGTCGGGTCGTTTGTCTGACATGCAAATGATGTATGGTATAATTCTATTCAGCGGCTAAAGTTTCATAATCTGTAAATGGGACGGAGGATGTTGAATGATGAGGATGGAATTAGTGGCGCAGGCTTTTCAGAGGGCAAAATGGTTGCACATTAAAGCTCAAATGTAAGAAGAAAATGGAACAGCCGGTGAAGTATAACCCATTGTACCTGAAATTAATAATAGCTCAGGAAGGACGTGACAACCCTGGCTGGATTTCATCTGACTCAAAGAAATGTCATGAAAGTATTTTCTTCTTGCATTTACGTTTTTGGAAGCAACATTGTGCCTCAGTGGTGAAGCCTTGGCAGGTGACAGATGGGATGAGTTAAATAAGATGAGTTTTTGAGAAAATACATCACCTTAGTTGGGTTTGGCTTCATACTGTACCATGCGTATGTTTTTATATAATATATATAATAAGTGTGAGTCTCACTAAATAAAATACTGACATGCAAACCTTTTCACGACTGTAATCTAAGCCACTACGACACCGTCACTGATCAATATTTCAGTCTGAAAGAGAAGCTTGTACCTGTGACTGCAACCGCCTCAAGTAGCGCAGATCTCTGGCTACTTGTTATCCCATAAAGCTTTATTTGATATTCTGTTGATGCCTTCAGGCCTTGGATTCTAGACCCAGCGGCATCTCCTGGAAGGTGGACCTCTCTCACCTCCAACAATCGCTGCGTGTCTTTATATTCTATGGCCAAACTATCATAGACTCCAGGAGGCTTTAGTTTCCACGAGAGGTCAAATCTGTCAGACGCGATGCCTGAGACCGTCAGTGTTCCACGCTCATCCTCAGGCTCCGTCCCAGAGAACTGAGACTCAGAGGGGTCTAAATGTGAAAAGCTAATGACATTGTCCTCTGAGCCTGGAGGAGTCGTTAGCTCACGGTCATCTGAGTCAGCTAAATAAAATGTATAAGTGGCTACAAGAAAAACAAGAAGGCAAAGGAAAAGTCATTTAGGCATAAGTGAAGATCAATTTCTTGGTGCCTGTTGGCTGCAGATTTATTTCTAAAAGTCACCAGATTACTTTCATGGTTTTCGCTAAACTTGCTTTTTAATTTGAAACTAAATGAACTGAATGCTTATAAACCAACAAGGAAAATACAATTACTGAACATTAACATTTCCATTCCATGTGCTTGTGAAAGCTGTTGAACTCCTGCAGAGTTGTCAAAGGATACATCCACAGTATTCTGTGTCATAAGTCATATTTCTGACATTAAAGAATGTCTAAATTGTTTCCTACCCACCTGTAGATGCAGACACAGTGACAAGGTCGCTCGTCTTGTGGCCTCTCTCTGCAGTCAAGGTGAAGGTGTAGGTCATTCCAGGGGTCAGGTTGGGCACAACATGACTCGTGGCCGTGGGGGGAATGTCCACCTCCTCAAACTGACTGTCTCTGGAGACATACGTCAGTTTGTAGCCTGACACCTTGGCCTGAGGCTTCTGCCACCTCAGCGTGACTGAGGTCTCTGTGGATTCCACATTTTCAAAGTCTCTGGGAGGATCGAGGTCTAATGGATGAGTCATGGATCAGGAAAATTAAAGACAAGAAAAGTCAAGTGGAAAATTGTCAGCAGGCTTTGCAGTCTGATATTTGATATATTTATGTATTTTCTTACTTCACTTGCATGATCAGTACAAGCCATAAATCATCTTTGCCAAGTAGTTTCATGTTGTCATCCAATTTATAACAGCATAACCTGGCTGTCTGCATATTTATGAAGGTGTGTGAAGGATGGCTGTTTGGACAGCTGCGCAGCAGTGTCTCTCACCAGTGGCTGCATTTGTAGTAGCAGGAAGGCTCTCTCTCTCATTCTTCACAGCAGTCACTCCAATCCCATACTCTGTCCCTGGCTTTAACCCTGCCAGACGGAGAAATAGAAAAAAATAACCACCTGGTATTGAAGAAGAAAATAAGCCTGAGGGTTAATAAATGTCTGTCTCTATCATCCACACCAGTAATAGTAGCTTTTGTAGTGTCCCCACGCCCCCGCGGGAACAGCTCCTCGCCATGTGCAGCTCCAGAGATGGGACTGTATTTCACTCGATAACTGCCAACATCAGCTGCGCTGTTGCTCCACTCCAGAGAGATGCTGTTATCAGTCTGGGAGACAGCCTGCAGGTCCTTAGGGGCATCCAGGGCTGCAGTAACATAATAAAACCCAATAGCAGAACAACTTGCTATAAAAATTTTAAGCACTGTGTTGAAGGCCTGTATAATTGACAAATGAGATGACCTGCATTATTTAGCACAGGTACATTAGACTGTAATATCAGAAAACTGACTGCAGTTTTGAAAAACACTTGGCAATTAAAACATTTGGTTGTTTGTGAGCATCATGCCTACCGGTAGTAAATGTTGTGGTGACAGGGTCACTGCTGATGTCTCCCACCCTGGAGATGACTGACACTTTGTACTCAGTGTCCGGCCTCAGTCCATCAATACTGTACTGTTTGTCTGGGGAAAAAACCTCCACGCTGGTTTCATCTGAGGGGTCAGAGCTTTGCCCATAAAACATAATGACTTTGTCAACAGGAACCACTGGCTGAGACCAGCTGACCAGAGCAGAAGAGTCTGTCACATCCTTCACTTCCACCTGCTGGGGGCCATCAACCTCTGGGAGGGGAATTAAGATAAGAACATAGACCAGCTGCCATTATTAACCATTCCAGCATGGATTATTCTGTCAACATGAGATAAATTGTTTCCGAAATAGAACATTTTTAAAGTGTAAAAAAAATCTGTCATCAACGTCTCCAAGATTTAAAGCAGCTTTAACCCATAACATATTTAACCCATTAACCATCAAACAAAATCATTTACTGATATAAAATATTTAATACCTGTTGATCCACAAATCCTATCAATACATGTAAGTTCTTGTTGTAAAATGCAGTTTGTCATCTTTTCATGGTCATCAGATATGAACCATTTAGATGTTCAGAGGCTCCATAGTTACAGTGAAAACAACATCATCTTCTACAACATTAATTCAATAGTAACATCCATGGAGTTGGATCAATGACAGTAGACAGAGACAGTTGGTTTATGTTCAGTTATTGAAATCCTTGCTGAAAAAGTATTTATTTTTTCTTTAGTTTTACCTGTTTCTGATACAATAACCCTTCATTTTAATCTAATCTTTTATGAAAATCTAAATAATCAATATATTAAATATAGGAAAATATATTATTTCACTGGAAAATGCAAAATACAGAGGGTATTATTATATTAAATCATTATAAATCACTTAAGAAAGGTTAAATATAGAGGAAATTAATTTAGCAACTGCCATAAAAGCAGTACTGGGTCTTTATGGGTTAAATGGCTTGTTTTCTTTTATCCAACCAATCCCAAGACGAATGGCTTTTATTGTCAAAAAGATGGGTCTGTAATAATAGATGAGGATGCTGTTGATAAACAAATACAGACTCACTAAATATCAAACAATCAACAATAAAACATTACTATTTGTTACAGTTTATGGCTCTAGGTCCCTCATCTGGGATCACACACACAACCACTAGTTTCAGCACAGTTACTGTTTTCAGTCACTGCAGGTGTGTGTCATAATTCTTCAGCAAAAATGTCAGTGATAAAAATTTTAATGTTTTTACAATAAAAGCTCTCTCATGCAGGGTATATATTCTATCCACGGAAATGTGAGAAGCCTTTTATTTTGCAACACTTCAGAACCTGATACCTTCACAAACAGAAGCAGATCAAAATTAGGTTTCTTGCTAATTTTGAGTTATTATACAAAGGAAATTTGAAATAAAGGCCTATCTCTAACACTAGTCTGCTCCAAATATAGGTCTGATACATTCTTGAGCTGAGGTAAATCAAGACCCTCGACATTATTTAAACATACATAATGTGTAGATCATACAATGGAATATCTGTATTAATTTCCTTACAAGCCAACCAAACTAATCAGTCCCTATCCCAAAATCTGTGTGCATTATAGAAGTCATTAAGACAACACAAGGAAAACTACAATGAAATCTAAAGAGATTCCCTTTAAGTCTGTGTTTACGACTTAACAAGACCCTTGTGTTGATGTGTGTGGGAGAGGAGACATTAGTTCTTTATATTTCGAAACAGCGCTAAAAGGACCACTGGGGTTCAAGGTTATAAAAGGTTTAACCTTACTTCTATCATTCATTTCAGAGGGCTGTGCTGAGTTTCAGCTAATACAAATAAATGACATCAGAAATGTAATGGTGCGATACCCAGGGAGCCCATCAGCGCAGAGTTGTGTAGCATGCCAGACTAAATAAGTTCTTTTGTGCCTGGGAAAGCCATTTAGTTTACAAGACACTGGAAGAATTTCCCCACATAATGTATGGAGTAACACTGCAGTAAAAGTTTCAGCAGGATGAAGACTAGAGCTACAAGTAAGATTTAGATAGAGTGTAAAATACAGCTCTTACATGGTCATGCTAAGCTGAGATTCAATTTATTTGAGTTATTACTCTAACCAAAATATGTTACATGAAACTTCAGGGCTGGCTGGGACTTCCTGTTGTTGCTTTTCATTTCATTTTGGAATTTCACTCCAACATTCCAAGAGAAATGTTTTTACCCTTCGTGACGGGATACCCTTAAGCAACCAGATATAATAAATGATGACATAACCATACTATCTCAGACAACCACGTCACTACCATCAGGGAACTGGTGCATTCATACCTTAACTGGTTTTCTTGCCTCTTCAAAAACAAATAGTTAGATATATTAGTGTATATGAAACTCACTGGTAGTGACTTTTTTGGATGTCTGGGGGCCTCTGGTGTTGTTCTTAATAATGTTAATGGAGACTTCATACTCCTGTCCCGGACCAAGTCCAGATTGGAGGAACTGGTTTTGGGAGGGTGGGAGGGTAGTCGCAATTTTTCCATTTTCTTCTTTCTGCAAGGGCACACACACACACACGCACACACACACAGAGAGAGAGAGAGAGAGAGAGAGAGATAGTAAATATACTGGTAATGATGACATTCATACAAGAAAAAAACATGAAAACAGACATCAGTACAAGTACCAAAATTGAGGTTTGTAGAGCTGTTTTTCTTTTCTTTGTAGATATTTTTCTTAGTGAGACACTGGTTTGAATTTATATA
>JAPSES010000081.1:6787341-6803829 GCA_029822895.1 Maxillicosta whitleyi | reverse complement strand
TTTTTGCTTGTGATCTCCAGGACATTTTATCATTGTGGTTTCACACTAAAATGTTATGACAGTATATGGTCAATTCTATCAATTATGTGAGTTTCTAAATAAAATATGATCAAAAAGGGGGGAAAATTCTGCAGCTACAGCAATATTTGAAGTGGTCTCTATCTTATCAGCTTGGACAGTCATTTCTTATGAAATACATACTGGCTCGAGTTTTAAGCAACAGATTTAGCCACAGTTCTATAACATCCAGACTTGCCCACACTAAAGTTTTCCACCTGTCAAAGCAATTTCATTGGTTAGCGCTAACATAAATCCATGTTTAGTGCTCACTTCCAATAAGCTGGCATAGCTTATCACCTCTCGATTTTTCCCTGTTGGTTAATAAACTCCTTGGCAGAACTTCAAGAGACGTGCAGACTGACCGTGTTGCGGAAATATATCTCCCAGCCATCAAAGGAGATGTCCAGCTGGTCCCACATCACCTCTACTGAGGTTTCTCTCACTGATTTAAACCTTAAACCCTCTGGCTGTGGGAGAACTGGTGGGATGGAAACAAAGAATAATCCAAACAGTTAATACATAACAGAATTCCACAATACAGCTTAGTTTACAGTCAAATAAAATTTAAAAACCACATACGTGTGGCTACTCTGGCAGTGACAGGGACACTCCGTTTGTTGCTCAGAACGGCATAGACATTGATCTGGTATTCAATGCCAGGTTCCAGCTCTTTAACGGTGGCAGTGGCTCGGTCTCCAGGAACAGTGAACTCCTGCTGTAGACCACCAGGGAAGGTGGGTACGTAGGTCACAAGGTACTCTGTCACCAACATCTCATTGGTCCAAGAGAGATCCACTGTCTCAGGGGTGACTTCACCAACATTAAGATCCTTTGGAGGAGACACTGGAAAAATGAAAGCATAAGATAATAATAATAATAAAAAAAAAACACTGTTGAGGGTGTTGTCTTGGATACTTTCTCATGCCTTCAATCACTGTGTATCTACCCCGCAGAGCTAATGCAAACTCCAGAGCTACATCTGGCTGCAGTGTGAAGAGGTGCCAAATATGTGTGAACAAAGTGCAGACAACGGCAGTACAAACTAAAAACCTTTTTATATTCACTAAGTAGTTTCCCTCAGGATGAGTGGTGAGTGAATTTTGAGAATAAACGGAAATTACATCACTCTGGATATTCTTTTATAGTACATCTAGTTGACGCATGGAAAGTTTCAGACTTTCTGAGCTGTTAAAAGCCCCTGAGTGTTTCTGCACTAAACTTAATAGAGTTCCTCACCTTCTGAGCAGTCTTCTCCAATGTACCCCTCATCACAGACGCACTGGCCATTCACACAGCGGCCTGTGTCGTGGCAGTTGTTGAGGCAGCTCAGCTCTGCACAGCTTTCCCCCTCATATCCACTCTCACAGGTGCATCTTCCATTGATGCAGCGCCCCCTGTTGTTGCAGTTATCTGGGCAGGCCAGCACAGAGCAGTCGTCTCCGGAGAATCCTTCTTGACAGACGCACTTTCCGTCGACACAGTAGCCCCTCGTTAGGCAGTCATTGGGACAAGCTTTCTGACTGCAGTCTTCCCCAGTGAAGCCTTCATCACAGACGCACTGGCCGTCGATGCAGCGACCATGATTCTGGCAGTTGTTAGGACAGCTCAGCTCACTGCAGTCCTTGCCAGTGAATCCAGCATAACACGTGCAGCGCCCGTCAATGCAATCACCACGGCCGTAGCAGTTTGAGGGGCAGGTCCTGATGCTGCAGTCCTCACCAGCAAAGCCTTCCTCACACACACACTGGCCGTTTACACAGCGCCCCCTGTGCAAACAGTTGCTCGGGCAGGACAGTTCAGAGCAGTCATCCCCTTGGAAACCAACATCGCAGGCACATTGTCCGTTTATGCACTGGCCTCTGCTGTTACAGTTGTTCAAACATGCTAACTGGCTGCAGTCTTCACTTTGGTAGCCAGAGTCACAGATGCACATCCCGTTGAAGCATGTCCCTCTGCCGTTGCAGTCGTTGAGGCAGGTGAGCTGGGCGCAGTCTTCTCCACCGTAGCCGGCTATACAGACACACTGGCCATTAACACAGAAACCATTGCCCTGGCAGTTGTTAAGACAGGTGCGGTCTCCACAGTCCTCCCCAGTGTACCCCTCATCACAGAAACAGGTACCATTCACGCAGCGTCCACGGTCATAGCAGTCTTTGGGACAGATGAGTTCAGAGCAGTCAAATCCAGTCCAGGGTTCATCACATATACAGTCTCCATCATCACAGCGGCCTCTGCCCAGGCAGTTGTTGAGGCACTTGGACTGAGAGCAGTCCTCACCGAAGAAGCCATCAGAGCAGACGCACTGGCTGCCCACACACCGGCCGTGTATGCCACAGTCCACAGAGCAGACCTCGGATGAGCAGTCCCTGCCAGAAAAGCCTTTGAAGCATTCACACTTTCCATCCACGCAGCGGCCTCTGCCCTTGCAGTTACTGGGACACTCAGACTGGGTGCAGTTCGGTCCCTTCCAGCCGGGTTCACACACACAGCCACAGGTTTCAGCACTGTAGTTCCCATGACCACTGCAGTAAGGCTTAGTTCCCAATTCACCTTAGATAAATAAGTGAAAATGATGGTTATATACAGTATTTACATTTCTGCCAGTCTGTGTCAATGATATTGTGTAATGCATGAAAACCTATCATTTGGTTGGCTTATTATAGTAACAACTAGAAAATTATTTTTGGAATAGCCAAGTGACTGCGTGTCATCTTATTTGAGCCAAATAAAGCTCAATTCAAAGCTCCTTGAAAAGTCTCTGCAGCACAATAATGTATTACACACCCACACAGAATTCCAAAGATCTCTATATCAAATGAATGGAACAGATGTGCCTTAAACTGCATGTCGCTCAGGGGATTGTGTAGCATCCTTGTGGCTGTACTTTTCACTCCACACTCAGTTTAATACAGAATTATTTTACTGCTCAGTCTGGCAGATGAACGTCTCTTACCTGTCACCTGTGCACTGCAGCAGGGAGCATCACCGGTGCATTGTTCTTTCAATGCTGACACTTCTCCCTCAAGCATCTCCAGACGGCTCATGAGATCTTTTAAACCGGGCAGGTCGTCAGCACAACCGCAGGCCTTCTGAGGGATGTTAATGCGATGCGTGAAGACAATCTGGTTGTCCCCGTCGACGGTGTGCTCGCTGATGCGATGGCCCGAGGAGGCTGCTGCATCTTTGGGGTAGAGCTGCGTGCTCTCTGGGGCATCCAGGTCCACAGAGCAAAGAGAACTGGCAGGAACATTGATGTTGTAGACGTGATTGAAAACCACAGGATGGTCTGCGTTTGGAAGGGTGATGTTATGTTCTCCAGAAGGCACTAGAGTCTGACGCCGGTGCCTTAGGATTTTTTTCACAAGCCCACCATCGGATAAACGCAGCAAAATAGTCAAGAGAAGGCAGCCCAAAAGGCTTCTTCTACCCATTCTGGGTGAGGGATGTGGATTCCACCAAATAAATATTACTTTGAACCTCCTGAGAAAAGGCCAGTCCTGGTTAGTGGTTAAGGTTCTGGGAAAAGAAAAGGAGACAATTCAATAACCAGAAGGAGACTCAGAGACTGTAAACTTTTGTCAAAGCCAGTAGTCCCACTTCTAATCCTACCACAGTATTATTAAACCACAAATTAGGACCTATATTTCTGGGGGGTTTTTTTGGGGTTTTTTTTGCTGGTGTTGCTGGTTACTTGAACCGACTGTTGCCATGATAATAAAGATCAAAGATATAATTCATCATTTAGTGTTAATGATGGATTTTTTTTTTTTTTTTTTTTAAAGTTTAAAAGCTGTCATGCATAATAGTTTTCTGGCAAAAATAATTTCATTACATTTCAGCATATTGCATTTAAGAAAAAAAATCTATTACCTCTAAACTCTGCTTTCAGGTTGTAAAAAGGTTTTGGCTATTCATATATGTCTATGAGTTTTTTGTGCAATCCTGCTGACAGACAGATAAATGAGGTAATGAAAAATGCAACATGTAGTTTTAACCATAGTGGAAGTGGAAGATCTCAGAGGAAATGCCGCAAACAGCTCAGATGCATTGTTATATCATATTTCCTTAGTCTCCAAATGTTACTGTTGAATAAGAATGGCCTCAATACTAAAGAATCCACAGTTGTGCTGGCACATCACACTTCCACAGTATGTGAACACACAGGGTTCCTCAGTGCTGAACGTTTAAGTCAATTATACCTACAGCATGTATGACAAAAAAAGTCTATGTAAACTTTATAAAATGGAACATATAGTATTATTAGAGCACCATTATGACATATGCAGGAGTTTCGGCCCACAAATTTCTTTGATGATTTCGTCAGCTGGTCACTGTGAACACTATAATTTGTGGGAGAAAAACTAGAACTAATGACAAGCTTCTTCCTCGCCGTGGGAAAGCCGCCTTGGATTAGTCAGTGCTGAGTTTCCAAAGGATCTGAGTAAGCATGGGTGTATAACTGAAAAATCAATACAGAGGTCCAGAGTGAATGCACAGATGAGCCAAAATACAATATCTGTGGTTTTGTCTTCATTGAGAAAGCTCAAAGTTGGCTCTGTAAAGTACTGTATATTCTATTATATTCTATCATATATATATTAGCATAGAACACTATATGATAGGTATTTTTACAGGCTTCTTATTGTTCCCCTTAGTGTTCATCCCCTGTTCATTAGACCTGAACTATAGCAAATATTGACTAGACAGGATGTGCATTATGCCGTCACAGCTCACATCTCTGTCTGAGGCAGAGTCTGGGAGCCAGTGGAGTTCAAGGGATTGTATATCTGCCAGCAGTGAAAGATTTTGTCTAGAAATTTTGAATGGTAGCTGCTGACATTACTTGCACATGCAAACCAATGAAAAATTATTTCCAGAGGGGAATTGTTCATGCAGTGATCATTATAAAAAAAAAGACATGTGGGGCAGATGCACCTGGCTTGGAGATCTCATGAAAACTTCTGGAAACACTTTACTAAATACAATGCTCATATTCAGCGATCAGATAACGTCAGCAAAGGTTAGCTGGTGTTTCCTGCATTTCTGTGGAAACATGACCACAATGTTAATCCCACCCATCCAATAACACCCATTTCTACCTCTGACCTCCAATCAAAGGCTTAACTCAAGGCAAATGACAAATTGCAGTCACCTGTCCTTTGGTCTACACCAGGTGGGCTGTTAATGCTACTGACAGGATGGTTCAGGATTTACAGGAGGGCCGGGCCTATGTGTATTCTTCTTTGCTCCAAAACTATAAGCTCTCTCAGCAGGTTGTGATGAATATCCCTGTGAGGAATGCCAAAGATTTATATCTGGGAAAACACATAAAACAGATTAAGACTGTAGACTCATCATTCCGTGACGTGACAAGTTGCGGGCCGACGGTCTCTGGTGTTTGACAGCATATAGTGCTTCAGGCTGACAGGAAATCTGGTGGTTTTGTGCAGATCAGAGGAGTGCACCATGATGAGAGGATACTGTCCTTCAATTTTTATCTGCCTTTTTTTTAAGGCAATATGAGAATTTTGCTTAAACATTCAGTGTGTGGTGTTTAGTGACATCTAATGGCGAAGTTTCAAAGTGCAACCAACTACAGCAGCCACATAAAAGTTCTGAAGTGCTCGTTTGTTTTTTGTTTTTTTTTTTGTCCACTCAGAGCGTTTTAGTTACGAGGATTGTGGACTCTAATATGTTAACCCATAGAGACCCAAATATACACCAGTGACTGAAAGCATTTACTGGTCTAAAATGTTTAAAAACCATAGATCCATTAATTGGAGCATTGTGAATCTGTTTCTTCATTCTTCTTTATTCTTTTTTTTTTTTTTTTTTTAAATAAGTATCGGATCGGGAGTCGGTATTGGCAGATACACAAAATCAAATGACTCAGACTCGGGGGCAAAAAAACCTAATCGGGGCATCCCTAGTGACAACTAACTGAATAATTATTCTTGCAAACAAAATTTTTTTTATTATATTCATATATAGCTAATACATTCATGCATCATTTCAGTGATTTTTTAACTCATAAAGACCCAAACATCCACCGATGACCTAAACCATCCACTGATCTAAACTGTTTTAATACCCGTTGATCCACTAACACTAATCCTATCAATGCATGTAAATAATTGGTGTAAAATGCAGTTTATCATCTTTTCATGGTCACCAGATATGACCCATTTGGTTGTTCAGAAGCTCCGTAGTGAACACAGAAACACTGTCAACTTCTATAACATTGATTCACCAGTAAAATCCATGGAGTTTGATATATAACAGATGATGGAGGCACTTTGTTTATGTTCAATTAATGTTATAATTTACTGAAGAAGTCTGGTTTTCATTAGTTTTCTTTGTTTTGTTTTTTTATATAATAACCCTCAAATGTAATCTCAGTATGATGATTAAAGTACATGATCAGTAAATAGATTATTGGAAAATTCATACATAGAGGACAATATTATGACAAAAGGTGACGAACCATTTAAGGAAGGTTAAATAGAGAGACAATTTTAATTACTGCCACAAAAGTAGTGTCTACACCTTAAAACTGGCTATAACAACCTCTATAAAAAGGAAAAACGGAGAAGATAAAGTCAGCAGCTTGGAGTTTGGAGCTAATATATCTGGATTCCCTGAGCTCTGACCCACTTGTTTAAAGGTAATTATAACAAAATGACTCTCATTTTTGTGTGATTCTATATTAAGCATGAACAGTATATTTAATATCTGTACTTGGACCCTAAATCGCACACCCTGGACCTTTAAATCATACTTGTTTGATGGGTCTGACACATACTTTCCACTACACTCACTGCATTCCCTTTAAACTGTTAGACTTAAGCCAAGGTACGAGGGCGGCACTCTCTTATCTATCACTTTTTCTACCTTTTACTGTTCTGACCTTTGACTTTGACACTGACCTGACATTTTTCTCTTCATATGCTCCCTGCTTGCATTTTTTTACCCCTTCACCTAATCTGTTAAGGCACAGATATAACACTGAGCTTGAATTTCACAACATCTCGCACATCTGGTGAGCGGTAGGGTACAGGCAGGTTATAGTGGGTGTAAATCTGGAAACTGTGTCTTCAGATCTCTGTCAAGAAAGGTTTAAAAGACCAAACGGTGATATTTTGTAGTTTAAATCCCTGTAGCCTCAGTAAAGCTCTAGCAGCCTGCGTTAAAGATTCTGTCAATAGGACTTGGCTTTAAATGTGTCTGAATACAGCTAATATATCTGACAAACACCCTTTACATATGATTCATACATGGAGCTGCCAGAATGTGTTGTTATAAGCACGGTCTCCTATTACATACAGGAAAACTATAGCTAGTCTATAAGAATAATACTGATAATAGCCAAGAATACATCATTGACAGCACAGATGAGGTTGACCAAGGACATCCTATTTCACAATGAGACATGGGAAGATAATTTGGAGAGAAAATTTAAATAAATATAACCTGTTCACTAAGTTATAATCCAGAATTGCTGTAGTTTTAGTGCTCTTCCCCCATGCTGGCAGTGAAAAGGGAACTTTCCCGCGTGGAAAAGAGAAACTGGGAATGTTGGCCCTTGAATGAGGACATCTGTTTTGCCTAGTCAAAGGATAAAGGCGCTGCAGTACCACACAATGGTTCAGTTCCCCTTTACCCTTCAACGAAAGTGAAAGAACCGCCGCACAGACTATTTTGTGGTTAATTTATTTTATTTCATCGCATTTTATCCGTGCAATCGACCAGCTGAAGGATTACTTCTGCTGATAAACACAGTAAATGTAGCATCTCAGCTTCACACTGTAATTTAAAGCATTCACATCCATGAGAACAGTATACGTGCAGCATGTCTGGACAAACGTATGGAACAGATTTGTGTCTGACAGAAGCGTGTCAAGACTCTGGCCACTGGTAAACATTTACTCAGTCCATCTGCTTATTTGTACGTGTTCGTATTTTATCATTTTAATGTTGCACTAATGGCAAAGAGCAGGTCTAATTCTTACAGCATCTGGACCAGCTGGAAAACATCTTAACCAGTTTAATTGGAGCAGCGAGTTACACTACCTGATACAACAATAACAGAAATCGAAACACCTCATTAACGGATAACAAATTTCCCCTTTGCTGCATGCAGACATGCTAAAGAGGTCCTTTAAGAACAATAAATAGAGAATTATTGTGTCCCCAGGTGAGGCAGACAGGATGCAGACATCAATTCAATTACAACTATGGGAGCCATAGGAGGAGATTTTTTCCTAATTTTTTTTGTGTGTTTCTTTATTGTTTCCTTAAAGCGCACCAATGCTTTACTGGATATCAGGAGATATGCACCCAATGTTGTGGTGATGTGATAATTAGAAAAATGAGGGCAGATTTTATTTAGCTAGTTTCTGTGTTCAGCCCACACCTGACATCTGATTTAAGAAACACTGACAGATTTACAGTCAAAGCCCTGACACATAGACACCTTCCCGGCTATATAACCAGATAATAATACAGTAAGAATATGTGTCAACCCTTACTTAAATCAGTGTAGTCCTGTAAATAAATGCTTTGCAAAGCCCACCATGATCTTTTACCCAACTCCTCTCCACTTTGAGGTCACAGGACATCATCTTAACTCTGGAAATTAGGACACGGGGGAAAAAATGTAACACGTTTTACAGAAATTAGAGGGGAGAGTGGTGTTGAGTTATGATAAACCCCTGGCTCTCTGTGAGGAGGTCATGATGAGGGAAACGGTGCAGGATCAGCCCAGGGGGAGCTCCAGATACGAAACCAGCTGTCCCTCTGACAGAGGTTTGCTCAATGAGACACCTTTTTCACTGTGCTGCACAAACACATCCCAGGACACCCAGCAGAGAGACTGTGAAACATCCCATCCTATAGAATCTGTGCACAGATGGAACAATGTGCATCCAGATGGGAGTTTGTTCAGAGAGATAAAACAACAAGAATTCATATTTACACTGTGCAGAACATCAGAGGAATGATTAAAATCTTCCACAGTTGATACTGATTTATGCTGAATGTGGACTGTAAACGGTGAAGAAAACACAAAAAGATAAATCAGAAGTTGAAACCACCATAAGCCAAAGTTAGATTTCAATTAAGCAGAGCTAATGCCCACAACTGGCAAACCCAATGCACTCACCCACTTTCCCTTCATTTCATCTCCATAATGGAAAAATTATATAAATAAAACTGCATTTCCCAAGATACTAGGATGAATCATCAACCTGCACGCTCCCTCAGCAGAGGGATGCTCAAACACATTTTCACCCCATGCACACACAGATGGACATTTTGGACAGTTTGTGCTCTTATTTTTGGAGTATTGATCTACAACCTGACACAAGTTTGACAAAATCCTTTTGGCATGAAAATACCCAGTGGCTGCCAGCCCATAAGCGATCAAAGCTGTGGATAACTCTTCCACATGTTCACTCCCTCAGCAGCCAGCCATCACCTCAGATCCTTGCATTGGCTGATACTTCTGTCTGACTGAGGAAGAAGTTGGAGTATACACAAAGAATGCAATACCCATAAAGCATAATCAATGTGCTCTGGTTCTGCACATACAACTATATGTGTATTTTTTACATTTCTGATAATGAACTTAGCACATGAAAAGGTGATCGTGTACATTCTTCAGTCTTAAATGTTCATAAATACATCCTCTTACCTGTTCTTGTGCAGAGTCCACTTTGTCTGTCGATCCCCTGAAAGTAAGATGAGCTGCACTTCTGAGTCCTTGCACGTTCACTGAAGCCAAATAAATGATGCTTTCCTCTGTGGTGCCACTGCTCTGTCTTGCAGCAGCTCTTCAGCACGGTGGCAGCTCTGTCAGTTCTCCCTCAGACAGCTCCTTATCTCCTCTCACTGCTCACAGCTTAGGCTGAGGTTGTGCCTCTTCACTGTCTGACTGAAAGAGAGGGAGAGAGGGAGAGTGTGTAGGAGTAAATGTCTTTTAAAGTGTGAGGAGGGTTTTAGGTCAGACCCCCATTTCTTAAACTCCAACCCTTAAATAGCCGTCAGCCTCCCTCCTGCCCTCCTCTCCCCTCCCATCCACAGCCCCGTCTCCCCTCCCTCTATACTGTAACTAATGGATGCAGAGCTTGGCTGCTGCCTTTAAATGAGATGCCAGCGTTACTCAGAGTCATGACAAAGTGAGCCATGCTAGTGGTTGAGCAGGAAAATTAGAGGGTGAGGAAGATGAGAATGAGAGGAAAGTGAAGTCAGAACGTAGACAGCAGACAGATGTTTGCTTTTACCCATATTAACTCTGCAATAATGATTTATGATTTTCTCCTGTGAGATTAAGGCTGCAAATATAAACTATAATCTGTGTTCAATTGACTCACTCAAATTGGACGTCATATTTGAGGAAATCCTTTTCCATCAGGCATCCACGCTTATTTCCATACATTACACACATCCTCATAAAAATTTAGTGTGAATTTTTTCCACAGTCTTCCAACAGTGATGGATATCTACAACAACTAAAATGATATTTTATTTTATGATGGAGACCTTATAATTAAATAAATCTGCCACAAATGACTCTAAATAGAGGGCTTATTACTTATACACTGCAAAACGCATAAGTGAAATTCCTGAAGGAAATGTTTCCTTGTTCAGACAGTTATTTCTCACTCAGACACAGTCAGCTTTTCATATATTTAACAGATGAGAGGCGCAGTAACTGTGTTTGAACTGTGCTCAACAATTTTGGATGTGAATGAAATTGAGCTGCAAGAGAACATGTGATATCAGCTGCAGTCAAACCTGAAAACCTGGATGAAAAACTGGGAACAAAGCCAGAAGACGGACCTGATGACAGCGCTGCCATACGGAGCCAGTCTATACAGTTAAGTCTTAATATGATTAGATGAGGATAAAGCACGTATCCGCTTAAATCTGTAAAGTGAGTCTGTGAAACAAGTTGAGATGCAGTGCATGTACATGTTGGGTTTCAGTTTGCTGTGACTAGAAATAGATAATGGAAAATGATTACATTTGGGAAGGTAAGAACTGAGTTTTGCATCTTAAGATACTGAATGCTTACATTTGGTGTATTTACATGTTAACACATGAATATCCACATGGGTGCCAAACAATTACAACAGACTTTTTAATGTTTTTCCCTCAGTAGTGGTGAAATATTGTGTCACTGTGTCCATCAACACAGAAATAAAGAATGGAGTTAAATCTTAACTTGTTTGAATACAGGTTCAAATGCTATGTTGTTAATGTTAGTGGCTGATACCTTTCCTTTCAAATGTAATCACATTACCAATTTTATGTGTCTACAGTTGTGGAACAAATCATTAGATCATCAAAATAATGAAAAACAATGATTACACAATCAAGTCCTAACTCCTGTGTGTATCATATGATTAAAACAGACACAAAAGAAAACATGAAATGTCTAAAAGTACTATTTTTGTCAGTACAATGACCTAGATATTGATGTAAGAACTGAAGTGATTTTGTTTTTTATCAAGAAAATATGGAAAATGACTATCTATCAGCAATGAAATTAAACTATTATGAGATATTATTGTTGTTATCATTATATTTGTCCAAATAAATGTTGTACCAGACATTAAAATGAACAAGAAATTGGAGAAAATAAGAATGGTCTAAAAAAAATTCTGCGATTATATATTCTTACAGCTCGTTTGTCCTTAAACTTTGAATGAGAAAATAACAGAATTAAATAATGCTGGATGAATTTTTATTAGATTGTGTTTGGGTTGTAGAGGAGCATTAAAGCAGTAAATTAATGGGCTGAAGCGTTAAGTCTTGGCTTATCTAATGGTAAATTAGACCAAAGCAGATTTGTCACCTTTCATTGAAGAATCAAAGTGTGGTAAATAAACAAAGAAAAAAAAACAAACGTCAGTGCTAATGCATAACAGAAAAAAATACACACGTGTGCAGTGGAGTTCAAGTATGTGCTGCATTCAGGTCCTCTCACAGACAGGAGGATAAACTCATAAAACGTGTCACCATTCATCACATCAAATTTCCTCCTGAGCTTCAGAACACCCCAGGGATCTGGTCTGAACGGAGGCCTGAGAGAATGAGAAAATGTGTGCGGAACAAAGTAAATAGGTCACACCGTGTAAGTCAGGGGCTCCACATGTGTTTCACATGTACTGTATTGCACATACTGCAATATGGGCTAAGTGGATAATACTCAAACCATTAATGTTTGTGAGGCGGGCCAATGCAACCGCAAACACATGTGATGTTGTAATCTGCTATGATTTCATACAGTTTATGTATGTTCATAAAATCAAAACCTGATGATTTACTGTCACCAGTAAACAAACAAGAAATCATGTCAGCAACTGAAAATGTATAAATCTGAATCAAAAAAGGGTTCCACCTCCACATTATGAAACTCAGACCAAAAAGTATGGAAAACACAAGTATAAATCATGTTAAAAAGTCAACGTGCATGCAGAAAACAACACAGGTCCATGCACAAATATGGATATACCTCAATAAGTTCAGAATGTGGGTGTAAAACCCAAAGGAAAAACACATCACACACAATCCAAAAGGAAAACACATCAGGAAAAGAAAAACACCAGTGATGGCATAAAATACAAGAAGTGTTTTAACATTTGAGTTTTCTCTTTTTGGTCTTGATATAAATTTTAATGTCTTGCGATGGTAAAATAGAACTTTAAATAGTTAAGTCTAAATATTTATGGATAGTTTAGCAACCATGGCATTCTTTCCGGAAATTATGGCTGCTTCATCCAATACATCCTGAAACCGGTACAAAGAAAAGCAAAGCATCTCCTGTCTGACCATTTTACAAGGTAGTAATCACTGAGCTCGGTGGGTCACGGTCAGTTTAGGCTCATCTGTTCACCTAAAATGAACCTTGAGGGCAGAAAATGTAGTAGTTTCATTTTTTTCCCCCCAAACAGAGCTGACACAAAGCCAGAGTTAGGCTTTTTTTAAATAATTTTTTTCATTGTATTTATGGAACCGCATTTGTAAATCCACAGGTTATGGTATTTTCTTCAGCAAAATGCGTAATATTGAAATGCAAAGACCAGATAGTTAAACTTTAACCACACTACCACATTGTATGACTTTCAGAATGAAAGAGTCTGTTAGTTTTCCCATAAACAGACAATATTTACACGGCAACTTACACAGTGTTTCATTATGTAGAACTTGTACATTTTGGAGATAGAATTAGTGAGAGCTGGAACAAGAGGCTTTGCAGTAGAAGGTATACTTTGTGTTTGATCTGTTCTAGTTAAAGAGTACAAGAGGAGGAGAATGGGGAATGGTCCAACTTAACCCATAAAGACCCAGTGTTATTTTTGTGACAGTTTCCAAATAATTTTTCTCCATATATAATATTTCATTTCATTCATTGCATTTATTACCATTTACTGTAATATTATCTTCTTTATTTGCATTTTTTCTGTGAAAATCATGTATTTTTCTGTATTTAATTCATTGGATATGTAGATGTTCAGAAAAACTCAGGATAAAATTGAGGATTATATCAGAAAAAAAAGATTTTTTTTTTTTTTTTTTGCAAGGATATCATTAACTGAGCATAAAAACAAACATTTTCATCCACTGTCATTGATCCAACTCCATGTGTTTTACTGGTGAATCAATGTTTTAGAAGATGACAGTGTTTCAAGGTTCATGACGGAGCCTCTGAACGTCCAAATGGGTCATATCTGATGACAATGAAAAGATGACAAACTGCATTTTCCACCAATTATGTTCATGTATTGATAAGATTAATGGATCAACAGGTATTAAATATTGTACAACAGTAGATGGTTTTGGTCGATGGTGTCTGTTTGGGTCTTTATGGGATAAAGTTAAACTAAAATGGTGCCTGTGGTCATTAAAATTACTGCCACACGGATTGGCTAGACCTATAAAATACTGCTAAACTACTGACACAGTAATGAAGCACAGTTTGCTTTTGCTTTAAAATATATGTATTATTAATAGGCAGTGATAATGCAAAGTTGTGCAGAAATCTAACCACCTTTAGGCCTATTTTTACAGGGTTGTAATACATTTTACACTAATTATACATGTATCGATAGGATTAATGGATCAACAGGTATAAAATATTGTATATCAGTAGATGGTTTTGGTCACAGGTCCATATTTGGGTCTTTATGAGTTAAAATTTCTGACTAGATGTAGTATACCAGACAAGTTTTGGGTGCTGATAAAAAAATAAATAAAAAAATAAAAATAAAAACTATTTCACTCATTGCATTGGGTTTGAATATAATTTTAAGCAGTGTTTATTAATGGCTTAAATGGCTGAATTTAGGCTGTTGCTAAATTGGAGACAGATATCCAGACAATCCAAATGTATCATAACAAGCAGGTCAGGCTGATTCCTTTGTACCATGTCTCTGTCAGTAGATGCACAGATGACCCAGCGGGGGTTACCAGATTTAACATCAACAACCAGTCAGCGTCTCATAAACACAGCAAGACACAGAAGCTTCGTCTTAGATGACATCATTAACTGTGGTGACAGACTATAACTCTGTAACAAAATAGCACCGCCCACAGGGATGAGTGTTTAGGGAAACTTGAAAAAACATTTAGAAATGGAAAATATTCATCCAATTTACTGACACTTTTATCCGTAACGACCCAAACCAGACTGTCGAGCAAAATCATTATCTGATCTAAAATGTTTAAAATCCGTGGATCCACTAATCCTAATAATACATGGAAATAACTAGTGTAAAATGTAAGTTTATCATCTTTTCATGGTCATCAGATATGACCTGTTTGGATGTTCAGAGGCTCTGCAGTTACCATGGAAACATCGTCATCTTCTACAACATTGATTCACCAGTAAAACCCATGGAGTCGTATCAATGACAGTGGATGGAGACACTGGTTTTATGTTCAGTTGATGATGATTTCTTTCGGTTTTTCCCTTCCGGGGTCACCTCAGTGAATCGTTGATTTGGCAGAGGTTTTTACGTCGGATGCCCTTCCTGACACAACCAGGAGTGGGACTGGCACCATGAGGCTTGCGCCCCCTTGTGGCTATTGGGATGTATAGCGTAAAGATACGTTCCCAAGGGATCACCTGGGTCTTGACCCTGCCATCTTCCGCACCAAAGTCAGTGGCGTTAACCACTGAGCTACCCAGTCGTTCAGTTAATGATATATTTTACAGAAAAAGTCACCTTTTCTTAATTTTTCTCCATTTTTGATATACCCTCAAGTTTAATTTGAACTTTACGAACATCTACATAATCAGTTAATTAAATATCAGAAAACACCTGATTTTCACACACACACACACAAAAAACACAAAATAAAGAACATAATATTGCAATAAATGGTGATGAATTACTTAAGAAAGGTTAAATAGAAAAAATCATCTGGGAGCTGCCAAAAAAGTAGCACTGGGTCTTTATGGGTTAATAATGTGCCTTTTTTACAAATACAATCAGATTGGTATTCAGGGACTTACAGTCATGGAAGAAATGATCAGACCATCAAAAGTCATCAAAAACAATAGTTATGCAATCAAGTACTAACTGCTGTGTGTATCATGTGACTAAAACAGACAAAAAAGAAAATATGGAGCGCTTGTTTTTGTCAGTACAATGCCATAGCTACTGATGTAAGAACTGAAGTGATCCTGGTTATTATCAAGAAAACATGGAAAATGGATAGATATCAGCTCTGAAATTAAACTCTTATGAGCTATTTTTGTTGTTATCATTATATTTGCCCAAACAAATGTACCTTTGGTTCTACCAGGCATTAAAATGAACAAGGGTTGGTCTAATAATTCATTCCACAACTGTACCTAAGGACACTTTGACATATTAACAGGTGGAGCCAGGGGTCAAACCGACAACCATCTGTTTGCAGGACGACCAACTACCTGAACCACAGCCGTAGAAGGTGAAACAATGACAGCATGTTACAGTACAAGCTGCTCCACAACTGATTTATTTCATCCTCTGACGATAAAAACAACATTGGTGAAGATATTAATGGTGAGTGACAGTCAAACAACTACAACAAAACATGACGTTATGTTGTCATGGGTGTGAGTCAGCTGCAGGCCACGAGCAGACACTGAGCAGAGCTGAGATGTCACAGCTTAGACAAAC
Organism: Maxillicosta whitleyi; assembly: GCA_029822895.1. Classification (NCBI taxonomy): domain Eukaryota; kingdom Metazoa; phylum Chordata; class Actinopteri; order Perciformes; family Neosebastidae; genus Maxillicosta; species Maxillicosta whitleyi. The sequence continues at coordinate 6,787,597 of JAPSES010000081.1, read as the reverse complement.
ATGAACTAATATGGCTCTGAAGGCGTCACCATCCAGCTCAGGTCACATCTGCTGAGAACCTCTGATCGCAGTTCCGACTAAGAATGGCTTCAACCAAAACCACAAAAAGTGTTATATTAATTAGCTCCCACGTAAGTGCAGAACTATATGTGTTAGTGTCGTTTCCAAAGCCGCGTCCACCTTGAACTTTGTCCAGAAGATTTCTCTAAGGCTATTACTCTGATTTTCTTCAAACTTTGCATGATTGTACTTTGGG
>JAPSES010000081.1:6760187-6772858 GCA_029822895.1 Maxillicosta whitleyi | reverse complement strand
GTACATAAATCACTCAAAATACCCTGTTTTGACAAACAACTGATACAAAGTGCACAAATAAAGTATCGTCAAGTCAACAGCATCACATGACAGAACTGCTGTAGTTTACTGTAAAGCTTACATTCAAGAACCTTGAAAGAACCTTGAGAGGGTCTTTAGTTTGAAGACCGTTTCATTGGATAGTTTTAATGTTCTCCTCTGTTGCTTCCAGGAGCACTGACCCCATGCATCGTATCACAATGACACCCATGTACACACACACTCTCACTCACACGCATACTCACACACACACACACACACACACACACACACACACACACACACTCACACAGCCATACACGCTTCGCAAACTAAAATATAAACATATTTGGCACCATGTTTTAGCATAGAACATAAATTAAAACTTGCAATACAACATTGTTAGTACATGGAGGTAATATTTCATTTTGGCACATTACAAGAACACTCAAGGTTTAAAAAGTTCATGTAATTCTACTTATTACATGCCTCATTTTCCATTGAATGGTTTTTAGTTAAGAATAGAAACACACTGACTCTATGTAGCATGAATTTCCTAATATTAAAATGGTCTTTTTGTAAAACATCAGCTCACTTTGTACGTTTCATGAGTAGCTAGTGATTCTCATGGTATGTCAAAGTAGTGTGTGAAAACATGACAAGGAAAAGTACTGTATTTCCTTGGAAAGTTCAAAATTGGTTATTCAGCGTTATGAAGAGTGGTGTAATGAAATGGTAAGAAAAAAGTCGCATGTGACCTCTGTAAACCCTTAAAGCCAAAATGGCATTAAAATCTAACAGACATAATCATATATTGCACTCAAGAAGCATTAATAAGTCCTTACTGCACAAAGGGGTTGTCCTGGCCTGTTCAAACCATCTTGACAAACAAAAAGTTGGTATATAGATATAGAATTAATAAGGTATTCAGTAATACTATGTTCATTATAACATTTTGTGTATATTAACATCGATATATAGATTATTTCAACATTATGATATGAAAGATACATATTTATAAATTGCTATGAATATAGGCTGGCAGTCTGTTGAACAGATGCTCAGCCGGATATAACATAATAACTATTCTATGATTACATATTTTCATCCAAACAAATACAAGTAAATGCTTTCACACATGGCCCACAGGGTAAACCAATGTGAAACTCTATAGTGAATGTGAATTGAAGCCTCCCATGCACAGAGAGGTTTCAATACAGGTCGAGACTGGTTTTCAAACAGGCCAGCGTGAACCTTAAAAACCTCAGCATGCATGCTAAGTAAGTAGAACAGCAATCCCTGGTGGACACATGGAAAAATTACAGAAACATCTCTGAGCCAAACTGTAGATTTTGTGTTAGTACCATATTTGTGACGCCTTATTGGAAATCACTTAGAGCACACTAGTATAGCTAAAACACTTTATAGATTTGTCTGGGGCTCCACTGAATCTGCAATAAATAATATCAACAATGGCCTTTGACCTACGACAATGTGTTACGATCTCAAATTTTGATACCTCATTTCAGTCTCTCAATCTCACAAGTACTTCATGTATAATTGCACCAACATATATAGTAAATTCACATCAGTATTCTATCTTAGAGCAGCAGAAACACATACATGTATGCACTGTATACAGTATGGACAGAAAACAAGGAACAAACAATTCCTTCATTTTGTGGAATCTGTATTGACCTCAATCTGTGGTGGGGCACAGTACTATGTGTTGAGATGTGAGCTAGTGAGCATATCCTGGGGAAAACTCGAGCTATGTATGTTTGTCAGAGACAAAAACACATGAAGCTTTTACGCCTCAGGCTTGACTGGCAAGCTGCCCTGACTCCTTGGTAACTCCACTGTATCTTCCACAGATGTACCAAACCACCAATCAGAACCACCAACCCCTAATAGGAACAAATACGCAACACTAACTTTACATGTAAAATAGCCTGGTTCGAAAGACATGCAGGCAATGTCCACCATCACGGATGGCTAATTCACAAACAAGTTCAACAACAAACAAAGAACCTTCTTAAAACTCAATCAAAATGAGGAGCAACTTTATACTTAAAACGCAAGCGGCATGCACTTTGCGCAAAAAATGCCTGTAATCTTATTCATAACATAACTCCACGTTTGTCTATGCAAATTCACTCAACACTGGAATTGAGAAGCTCACAATATCCACAATCTGCAAGGAAAAAGCAAAAACTGCATCAAGCCACTCTAACTCTAGTATAAGCCAGCTGTCTACGGTGACATCAGAATGATCACATCGACTATCCATAAACTACAATCCTGTTCTAACACAGTCTGCATGTTCTGTAACATTGCACGTCTTCAAATCTAGGAGACGATGAAAGATACGGTTCGTTCTTTTTTTATTTCATCCTCACCACTGTGCTTCTACTAATCACTGCACTGACCACGCTGCGCTGGCGCTTACTTCTGTGCCTCGGAACTGAAAACTTGTGTGCAGACCTGAAGTAACTTTGTATCACCACGGGACTGGTGTTGTGACGGCAAAAAGAAAAACTCCTGAAAGTTTTGCACCCATAATGTACAGCAATGATGGTGGTTTTCTTTTGGGTCCCACCAGGTATGACAATGCCAGCGCCATCTGGACATAACAAACTGCAGCCACATGCAGCATACAGTCGCAAGCATGTTTGCCTCCCTTCAGCTGCAGGGGACAGTAAGATGCCTGAACAGAGCCCTAAAAGGACCATGACTGAGCCAAAATAAAGCCATAGTGGTCAAAGAGCTGCCTGGTTGCCAAACTGTACCACCGTGTGGTATCGTCTAAAGGCCAGTGAGGTCTACTATCGCCTTGATGAAGATGGTGTCGTCGCGGATGTAAGAGTTCTTGGTGTCAAGTTTGGAGAGAGGGCAGAAAAGTGGACAACCACTGGCGATGTTCATCTCGCTCACAGGTCTCTGGAAGGAGGAGGAAGTGACATCAGGGCGGAAGGCGTCAATGATATGCTCCCTGTTACTCTGGTCCAGCAGCATCAGAGTCACCTAAAAAATGAAACAGGACATTATGTGTGAATGTGTTTAAAAATGTGTGTTTACTTTATGTCAGGATATGGATTTGGGACCCACTATCCCCTACGTAATGACAAGTCGTGACCCAAATTACTAAAAATTAAACTTCTCAAATGAATAGAAATATGTTGCATTTTGAACCTCAAATATGGAATATCATAGCATGCCAACACAACAGACAAGGTTAATGATAAACCAAAATAACCAGCAGGTGATGATGCTGAAGAGGGAAATATTCCCTTTAAGACTAAATTAGGTCAATTTGAACTAAACTGAACTTGGTGAACTTGGTTAAAAATTAAAAGTGTTTACAGTGTTTTAGTGTTGTTTCAGTTACTTATTTAGCCATTAATCATAAAGCTAATATAGCAGTCACAACATTTCAGTGTCAGACATTTTTAACACCCACTGGACACAGGTCTGTGACCCACTTCTGGGTCATGACCTACCAGTTAGAATCACTGTTTTATGTGAAACCGTTTTTTTGCAGTTCTTTTACCTTCTGATTGAAGGGCCATTTGAGCAGCGCGTCACTCAGTCCCCTCATCACCACAAAAAACAGGGACAAGTGGCTGCCACGTCCTGTCCCATCTCCATTCAGGTAAATCCGTAGACACATCTTATAGCCGTACTTACTGGTGTAGAAAGCTAAGAAACAATGGATACATACGGGTTAAAGTCACACTTCTGTAGAGCGGTGAATGAACAGATTGCTTGATGGTGAATATGTGTGTGTGTGGGGGGGGGCTACCTGGTGAGAACATGGCAGGGGCTCGACCTGCAATGGCGTCCTGTCTCTTTTTAGCAAAGTCAGAGATTCTCCAGACAAAGACGCCATCGAAAGTAGTGGCGGACATTTCCCTTAGGCGGCCCTCCATCTCAGCAACCGTAAGGTCCTTCAGCCCCACTGTTCGCTCCAGCTGTCGCACCTGGATTTATAAAAAACAAAACCATCAAAGAGCTTATAAGCACTTTGCTGCTTTAAAATTGGACTACAATCCTCAACAGCTCCATGTTTAAAAGGTCATTACTGAGTTTAGACTATTTCAGCAGTTATTTTTTCATCATAATTATTTGTGATATACTTGATTCCTCTTATTTATACAACTTTAAATCTACAAAAGACAGGCATATGCAGGTGTTTTTCTAATGCTTTTGAAGTTCTTATTAAGACAGAGGCAATGTGACTCTAGTTAAAGAACCTTAACAAGCAGTTGTTTCACCAAAGTGACCAGCTCACTGAATGTTATAACACTTATAACACACATATGACTGCACACCGAATAAAATAATAATGATTTAAAAGTCATTTAAATGATCTTCCATTAGTAATGGTCTGTTATTCATATAATTATATATGAATAACGTAATGCAAAACACTGTCATGGAGTTGAGAACTGAAGTATTCAACAGTGCTGTGACAACTGTAAACCTAATGGATTGGAGGTTTGCAACAGTTAACAGCTTTCTCCAGTTTTCATTCAAATATAGTGTGGTGTTACACTTCATAGAATTTACTAGGAAGTATAATCAATCAATCAAAAGTTAAAAATTATGAAAATATTCATGTTGCCCAGGGAAATACAGTTGGATCTTAGAATCATTCCTGTAAAGGAGAGTTCTACACACATACTTCTACAACAGTGATAACAATCATTTTTAATCCTACCTTATTACTGAGCGCTTCAATCTTATCCTGGTCCAGTTTATGCTGACGGTTACTTGCTTCCATGGTGGTTGCAAACCTCTCCACCTCTCTGTTCAGGACACACACCACATTTTCAAACGTCCCAGACTTCACTTCCAGTTCTGTGCACCGCCGGCCCAGTTCTGCCACCTTGGTCTTCTCACTGTGGAGTTGGAGCTCCAGAGCTGCTCCCACAGAGCTGGGCAGGGGTGTGAAGGATGTAGACACAGACAGAGTGGGGGCCAGAGTGGGAGGTGGAGGGAGAGGAGCTGAAACAGGTGGTCCGGAACTGGAGGATGAAGAGGAGGCGGCTGCTCCCTGCACGGGAGGCCCAGAGGTGGTGCTGAGCTGGGAGACTCTGGCCTCGAGCTCCCTGAGGGACTGCTGGAGTTCCACCAGTTTGTGTCCAGCTATTTCCAGTCCCTGGGGCTGTAGGCCCTCCATGCTCACTTTCATGCCCATAATGTAGTGTAGCAGCAGGTTGAGATGTTCGTAGGCATAGGCACGCTCGTGGTCATGAATCTTTTCTTTCTCCACCTGAGACAGAAGAAATAACAAAAAAGCACAGATTATATGAGTATATTTGTCTATATAATGTGAGATTGTGGATAATGTGTCATGTGACTAAAACAGACACAAAAGAAAAGATGAAATGTCTAAAAGCACTGTTTTTGTCAGTACTATGACAGATATTGATGTAAGAACTGAGGTTATTTTAGTTTTTATCATGAAAACAAGGAAAATGTCAGCTATGAAATTAAACTATTGAGCTATTTTTGTTGTTATCATTATATTTGTCCAAAAAAAATGTATCTTTAGTTGTATCAGGCATTAAAATGAACAAGAAATTGAAGAAAACAAGGGGCAGTCTAATATTTTTTTCCACAACTATAGATAAATGTCAGTACTGGAGCCTTTGAGGGTACTTACAGACATGTCACATCCAACCACATGAAATCGACATGGAGTTCTGAATTTGCTGCAAAACTTGATATGGTCCACATACTAAAAACAAATACAAAAAAAGCTATTAAATAATGCTGAATGACAAACTATTTCCATTGTCACTGTAATGTGAACACACACAAACTAGGCATTAATTTATACATTGTCTTCAGGCTCGATAATGATAGTTATTATTAATCAAAGACAGCAATGAATGATGTTTGGATCCAATATACATTTGAGATAAAAATGTAAAATCTTGACATCACATTTTGTAGTTAAACCAACTGCAAAGAAAAAGTACAATGCAGAAATATTTCAACATAGAACTAAAGGTTGGTCACATCTGAACCAAAGTGGAAACCACTCAATTATTATATTGAATACTGAATGTAAGAAATACAAATACTATAATTGCGATTATATTCACTTCAGATCCAATAATCAGATATGGCAGAAAATCAGTTTATCCCTAATAATAACCACATCGCAAAAAGACCAGATGAATCAGATAGAGGCTTTGGATACATGAGTCATGCATTCATATGTCCTGTGTCAGCTCCTTCACTGGTGATCGCTGCTATTTGTTATATCATCATTACAATAATAAACAATGCTATAGCGGACCACAGTGTTTTCTCCCATTATTTTCCCCAAAAAGTTACATTAGATAGAAACTATGGATACACGGTGTGATGTGTTATACAAAATTATATTTCTGTTTTGTCTTCATGTTGCCCACAGATTTACCTTCTCTCTGGGTATTTTCTTCTTGGCACAGCCTTCACAGATCATCGGGTACTTGGGACAGATCTCATCATGCGCCTGAAAAAGAAAAAAAATAAGGACAATGTTTCTTTAAATGACACAAGAAGGGCTGCTGTGATCTGCTGCACAAGCCCCGAGTGGAGTCTCTCTGGATGTTCAAATAAATAATTTCTAACCTTGATATTTTTGAAGTGAAATGGTTCCTTGCAGTACTTGCAGTTGAGTGTTCTCTCCGGGCACTCTCGCTCATTATGGCGCTCCTGTTCATTGAAGCGGATTCGTTCTTTACAGGAGGGGCAGGGGATGATCATGAACTCACACTTCCCCTCATGGTTCTGCTGCAAAAAGTACAACCAGTTTTTTTTTGTTTTTTTTTTTTGGTGGGAAACTTAATTGTCTTGATAATAATCTCTAAACACTCTAATGAGTTTGTTGGGCAATGCATCGTACTAAAATAGACATATATCTTTTTTTTTAATTTTTATCTTGTTAATAAGTATTACTATTTTCCCCTATGTTTTGTATTGTGTTTGTGTCTGAAATAAACTGAAACTGAAACCAACCATCAGGAAGTATGTAGCCTCACCTCATATTCTTTAATACTGCCTTTCCATGTGCAACTTTCATTGATGCAAACAGCTAACAAGTTTTCAACCTCTCTTCGAACAGCATTGTCAGGAAAAGCCTGAAAAACAAGTGAAAACAAAAGGATATTTTAACAAAATAATAATAATCTACTTTTTTTGCTTGTCTTCTACATGTTTTCTTCTTCTCAGTCACTTTTAAAGGTTCTGTGTGTAATTTTTTTTTTGGCATTATTAAACAAAAATTCCATAATTAGCCTCTTCTGGGATGAAAACAGGATTTCTGCATCTTCTTTTTACTCTGTTTGTAGGCCATGACAGTACCGTTTGGATAATTATAGTTGTTTTCAGAGAAATATTCACCGATTGCTTTAATTTGAGATTGCTGTTAAGATTCCATCAAGAATTTGGCGTTCTACTCTGTGGTAACTTCCATAACCATGATATATTGTCTTTACTTTTCCACAGCAGTGTGAAACTGTCAGTTCATCTATCTGTATATTTAGTCATTGATTTGGATCATGAAAACTGCAAACTGAAGGTGTGCATTATCACATTTTGGCTTTTTTTTCCCCCTCCCTGATTTGGGCTTCTGCCACTTTAATGACAAAGTAAAGATTCCTTTGACAAATAATAAACTCACATTTAAATATTTTACACCAAATGCTCCAAATCTTCACAGCAACAGTGTTGAAAGTCATGGTGCCATGGTTCAGAAACTCTTTTTTTACCGGACAGATCATAATACTCACACATCCCTGCTTCAGAATCGATGTAGGTTCTTCAAAAATATCCTCTTTGATGCAGGCGTTGCATTTCTGGGGTCCATTACTACAACATAACAATAACACGGTAAAACTGATACGAGCTTCATAAAGCCATTAGTGAAGTCATTATGAGGCCACGGTGTTTGCTTCTCACCTGACAGTCCTGTTGAAGCAGTAGGAACAGAAGCGATGTCCACACTGGGCTTGAAAGGGTCGTCGGAGAATATTATGACAGCAGTTGCACAGGTGCTTGTCCTCCAGCTTGTTGCCCAGGATCTTCTTGGGGAAGCCGGGTTTATTGCTCTCCATGGATGAGGGAGGGGACGGTTCCTGTGTGGCCATGGTGTCTGTTCACACGTCACACCTGGACCAGGACAAGAATAACCAAGTTGGATTCTTCACTCTTCAATATAAGTGCAAACATTATAGTATCTCATGCGATGCAACAGTTAGAAGTGTAAGCAGGTGGGGCCTGAACAGACTACTCTGCCGCTAACATTCCTGGAAAAGCAGTAAAACATGCTGCCAGCCATCAGACATGGCTGTATCATGTGTGTGGGAAATCTTATCCTCTTATAAATCAAGCCAAATAATGGTTCCTCTCAGTGACAGAGCATCACAGGCCAGCTGAAAAGGCCCACACCCTTTGTTTACATTTCCAATCTGCCTTCGTGGCTCCTTATAGTTTACTTGGCACTAACTGATGATCGCGGACTGGCTGTGTTTCTGATCAAACATTACACCCTCAGCGTACCCGGGAACGATGCTGACAAATCGTACATCCATTGTCTCTGTGCTCCTTCCTTTTCCTTGTCGCTGTTGCTAAGCTATCAGCATCCTTTAGTCAGAAGTGGTACCCAGCACACCGCCACGCCCCTTTCAAATCACAAGCTTACTGACTGCAAGAGACCATTTACTGGAAAAAGCCTGTGCAAATGCTATTGCCATTACTCCAGTTTGCACTTACCAGCGTTTAGTCTAAACTGTCATCGCGTGAAAAGGCTGTAAAATCACCCTCCCGGTCGCAGCGACGCTCACGCACTGTGCAGATATTAAATCTGGTTTTGCAGCCGGATGGATGTGTTTTCTTTAACGTTAGCCACATAATATAGATGTGGTCCCCAAAAGCGATGGCTGTTATTGTCCAATATCGCCATTGCACTTTCAGACTGGGTGTTACGTCATGCGGGGGGCTGCGCGCGGGTTGACAGGCAGACGAGGTGTGGAGGCGCGAGAGTCATTGGCTCAAAACCCACGAGGAGGCGGAGGCTCCGTGGAAACAAAATAAACATCCATGTAAGACATTGTCACAGAAAGCCACCTTTTACAGCCTATACGTGGGTTTCATCCTTGTCCGTAAACGCATCATTCTCCATCTGTACCTGTTCATTGCATGTTTTAGAAAGGGATATATAATAAAATCAAATAATAAATAACTTCATTGTTGTGTCATCATTTAATTTTTTTTTTTTTTTTTACTTCTTTCATTTTTTCCCCTGTATGGATCCTATGTAAAATGTTGGGCATGAAGACATATTAGATTCAAATTCAGAATACTTTATTAATCACAAATAATAATAATAATAATAATAAATGTTGTGTTATGTTGCCCCATGCAAGTATAAGAAAAAGTAGCAGGAAAAAAATCATCAATATTACAAATATAAATATATATCTTAATGTGTAGATTTATTTATTGAAATATACATATTAAAACAAATAGAACAGAAATTTGTACAATATCTACTGGACAAATATTACCAATATGATAAATCATGAAATAGACATGAATAAATGTGCAAAATATTTTTTATGTGTAATTATAATAATGTGGCTATAAATAGGAAATCAGGATCTGGACAGTAGCAGTTGTAGAAACGTTTGCATAGGGGCACCAGGAGGTCTTTGAAGGGAGGCATGGGAGGAGAACGCATGGAATTCCCATATACACCTCCCAGTCACAAACTGGTTGCCTTTAGCTTTGATGACATGTTATTCCATGAAAGCTTTTGCAGAGATTTCATGTTGATAATCAAGAATCAGACTGAAGTAATTATTATTTTCACTATGTAAAAATACAGTTACGCATGCTTAGTCAACAGTATGGGTAGATCCTTAAAGATGTACTATGTTACATGTATTTGCCTGTCTTCTTAGCATCATATTAACTTCTATGACATTAAAGGTCCAATGTGTAAGATTTAGGAGGGTCTCAAGCACCAAAATCAACAAATTTTGTTAAATCATTCCAGTTAAACAAAAATGTTAAAGAGATGCATAGGGTAGTAAATTCAAAATGAAACCTCTCTCGGTAAAGTGCTTATAAACCCTATATTTTCCACTTAGAGTTCCTCAGTAATGGTTACACATCGCCCTTCGTCCTCCGACCCTTCAAAATTGCAATGTTTACATTCTCCGGATGGACCCGAGGTCATGTGACTTCGGACCGGCCAAAACAACAGCAGATCACCTAGCATGGCGGACGCCAGGGAATCAAAAAAGCGTAAAAAGACAAGTTTTTTTTGTCATCATCAGTCAAGAAACGTGTCAAAATTGCATGAGAAAAAGCAAGAGGAGCTGCTTGCATTTATATTAAGGGGCAAATCTAAAAAAATAGGTCATGATGAATACTCGGCAATTTTCATGAGGTGCTCAATCAAAACAAACACGTGAAGCTCTGAAATTTAGCGCACTGTCGTCGCTAAAAGTTGGTTCAACTGTTGAAAATGATCAGATTGATAATAGACTTTCTATAGGAATTGATACGAAGGCTTTTAAATTTATGACATTTTGAATTTACTACCTACGGAAGAGCATTAGGGTCAAGTATGAAACTTTTTTTTTCTTAATATCTGAGAAAAAAGTCGAAATTTCAACTTTTTTCTCAGATATTAAGAAAAAAAATGTTTCATACTTGGCCCTAATACTCTTCCGTAACTACATTATACATCTCTTTAAATTGGAAAAAGATTTTACATCATAGTCACCATTCACTGAATCCACATTATATCACTATCTTCTCCTGTGTTTAAGGGTTAATATACTCTTAACTAAAAAAAAAAAAACAGACACAAACTAACACTGGCAATTATTTTTTTTACCTTTTTTTTTTGGTGTCACCACCAGAGCAGAGCGTGAGGTGAGATGTTGAAACTGCAACTTCACTCCTAGGTGTCACTAAATACCAAACACTAAGATTCACACGAAAGAAGCTAATTCACTGGATAAGGTGTCATTTTATGAGGCTGATGTATGTACAAAACATTCTGACTTCTGAATAGATATGTCAACTGAAAATAACTTGTGACTCAAAGGGTGTAAGTTGTTGTAAGTGTTCAAAAACTGCATGGGATCAAATCATTCAAATAGTGGCACAGAAAAAATAAATAAGTGGCTGGGAGCAAAGTGAGTCACCACAGAGTGGGAGTGAAAAGGAAGAAGCAAAAAAAAAAAAAAAAAAAAAAAAAACCAAAAGAAAAATAAATAAAAAAATTGGGGGAGCAGACAACAGCATCATTACAGAAATGTAGAGAATGGAAGCAGATTATTTTTATGCTGCAAATAGAGAGATGGAAAAGTGTTTGAGGTTATATAAAATAATAGCAATTCAAGGCAATGCTGTAAAAATGCACATATTAGACACGTTCAAGACAACAAATTGTTATGTTAAAGATTTGTCAGATTACATTGTTGCTTCTATACTCCAAAAATGGTTGCAGAAATATACACGGAAACAATATCTTACCATTTGCGCACACCTCACAGTCAAGTCTGACTGATACACGTTTGTGTTTGTCGTCATAGTTCGGTAACATCAGTTTGCATGTATTTGTTCACGCTCTGCAGGTACGTCAGCTGACTCTGGATCAGTCTAATGCAGGGGTGTCACACTTTTTATTCAAGGGCCACATACGGACAAATTTGACCTCCAGTGGGCCAGACCAGTAAAATAATAGCATAAAAACCAATACATAAACTCCAACAGTAATACTGATAAATGCACATTACAACGTAGAGATCACAGTGGATCTACAAATACACAAAACATTTAACAACAGGAAGAATATTGTTGAAATTGTACTTACTATTAGGTTGTTCATGGTTGCTTTGTAAAGATAGGTTGGAATAGTAAACATCTCCATTGTGTAGTTTTACTCTTATATTAAAACAAAACAAAAAAATTCGGAGTTTTCATCATTTATATATTATTATGCTATTACTTTACTTGAGATCATATTGGTCTGTATATGTCTGCAGAACTAAAATGATTTTGACTACCTTGAATATTAATATCTTCAATGTAATTTTCACATGTCACCTTTAAGCAAGGTTATAATATTTTTTTGATTATAGTTTAGGTTTATTTCATTTTGACTTTGACTCTCAAATTCAGTTTTAATTAGTTTTTAAAGTGGGTTTACTAGTTTTTATTAGTTTTCCTTTTTGCCAAATGCTTAGTTTAAGTTTAGTTATTATTAGTTTGAGTATAGTTTTATTTATTAATTTTTTTTTTTTTTTTTTGTGGGATTTTTTCCCTTGAGAAGTATTCCACATATTTTATCACTTGTTATCTCCGCCGAGGAGGTTATGTTTTTGCCGGCGTTTGTTTGTCTGTGTGCAACATAACTCAAAAATTTATCGACGGATTTTGATGAAATTTTCAGGATTTGTTGGCAGTGGCACAAGGAACAAATGAGTAATGTTTGGGAGTGATCCGGAACAAATCCTGGATTCTGGATCACTTTGAAATTTTCATTAACATTGGGGTCATTGCGGCCAAAAATTTAGTTTCTCAGTATCTGGGTTAATTATTGACCAAACCTAATGAAATTTTCAGGAAATGTTCGCTCT
>JAPSES010000081.1:6740177-6756536 GCA_029822895.1 Maxillicosta whitleyi | reverse complement strand
ATCGCATAGTGTGGACACATATAGACACTTTATGGTGTTAAATTAACACTGGCATATTTGCTGTGTATCTGCCTTTTTTTTTTTTTTTTTTACACTAGAAATCATGCATTTCTACAGCGACACATATTTAGTGTTTATTGTATCTGTAAAGTCAGAGTCAGCTGCCTGATAACAACCTGTGGATCATATTTGTCACCCTGAGTCAAGCAGAAAACACGCTGTTTCACCTCAACACTGTGGGTTTCTTCCTCCTCTCCGTGGGCTCAGACTCTGTGTCCAAACACAGCTGGAGGTCTGTGGGGGACCGTCCACGCCTCCTGTGTTTCCTCTCCAATCCATTCTCCACCTCATATCTTAAACACACACACACACACACACACACACACACACACGTAACTACTGGTTATTACATCTGCGTAAAACGTGCCGCTACACGTTACTTCTGCAAGAAATGCGCATGACATGTCAACGTCTATCCAAGTAAACCACCGGGTTTGAATGAATTACGCACGAGTTTGATCACAATGGGACGCGTTTTCAGATAGAATTACTTTCAAGTCTGTGCAGATGAACAATTTTTCTGAGCTATTTCATGCAAACATCTCGTGTGAATGCTCCATCCAGGCCTGCATCGCCTGCTCCTCTGTTTTAAAGCGCAGCGGGCCCTTCCTCTCCATCTTACCCACACTTACCGATTCCCACGGGAGTCCTTGTTGGAAACTTGTTCAGGGGAGGATAACAGGGTCAGGGGTCGGTCCGCCTGCTCGGTCACCAGCACCATGGTTTATATGTCATATTTCTCGTCCATTTGGGTCTGTTTGCGTCGCTTGTAATGGAGGAGTTTTCGGGAAGAAACGGGACGGGAAAGTTGAAGCGGATCGGTCGATGGCTCAGAGAGGAGGCCCGGCACAGAGGAGGAGCCGGGAAGGGGGAGGGAGCAGCAGGAACAACATCAGGAACTGAGTGGAAACAAAGACCTAAAGTTAGAACCATCATGCGTCTGGAGCTGGAGTAGAATCTACCAACCCCCGGTCATAAAACTGCAACTTGTTCAAAGACTTAGTTGAACTTTGCGCAAACAGTCAGATCTATGCGCATTTAAAGCAGCAGCACCTCCAGGTTTACTTTGTCCAATAATATTGTCTTTACTCACACTGTTGTTAATAGCAAAATGCTTTTATCACCTCGACTTTAGAAATACTTTACACAACGGTGTTATGACAGAGTGTACCAGGCGCACATGTCCAGCAGGGGGCGGCAGAGGATGGGTCCTAATCTAAACCATGGAGTGAATGTCTCCACAGGACCAGAATGATTAACAATATTATAAATAAATATACCTTAATGCACAGGTGTCAAACATAGTGGTCAAAGGGCCTGATCTGGCCCCTGGGATGAATTTGTGAAATGCAAAAATGTATTAATAATTTTAGTTTAGGTTCCACATTGAGACCAATCCACTGTCATAATATCCTATAATTACTCACAAATCCAAATTTTTTTCGTTGTACATATAAAAGTTTTCATGTATTTAGACTAAAACACAGTATAATTTTGCAAAAAAAACCTGAAAAGTCTATAAAGAAGTATGTGTAAGTTTAATAATATTCCACCTGTTATTAAATATTTTGTGTATCTGTCGATCCAATGTGATCTGTAAGTTATAATGTACATGTAGAAATGATGAACTGAAGCATAATAGTGATTATAGTGTTGATATTATTCACGTTGTTTGAAAGGATAATTTGTAGATTTAAACATTTTCATCATGTCATTTTATTTTAATTCACTGTAAAATATAAAGAAAAATTTAGAGTTGAAATTATTTATATATTATTATGTCATTATTTTACTGTTTCGGCCCTCCGCACATCAAATATAGCTGAATGTGGCCCCTGAACTAAAATGAGTTTGACACCCCTGCCTTAATGCAACCATCTCGTCCTGAAGTGTCCCCTTTATTGACTTGAAACCATTTCTTTATTATTTTATTATTGTGTTTTATTCCATTCTATTCATTGAGTATAACACTAATCTTGTTACATCGAGTACAATGTGAAGACTTTAACCCAAAAGGACCCAGTGTGACTTTTGTGGCAGTTCCCAAATATTTTTTTCCCCTCTTTTTAACCTTTCCTAAGTTATTTATCACAATTTATTGTAATTATCCTTCAGAATTTAGCATTTTTCTCCAGTGAAAATCATATATATTCCTATGTTTAATTGTCTGATTATGTAGATGCTCATAAAAGCGCAGAACAAATAACAAATAACAAAGGTTATTGTATCAAAACAGAAAAGAACTGAAGAAAATTGAGTTTTTCAGTAAAATATATTATTAATTGAACATAAATCCAGTGTGTCCGTCCACTGTCATTGATCCAACTCCATGTGTTTTACTAGAGAATCAGTGTTGTAGAAGATGATGGGGTTTCCACGGTAACTATAAGACATCCAAATGGGTCATATCTGACGACCATGAATAGATGACAAACTGAATTTTTACACCAATTATTTACATGTAATGATATGTTTATTGGATCAACCATTTGCATCAGTAGATACTTTTGTTCGATGGTGGATGTTTGGGTTTTTATGGGTTAAAGATGCTTTGACTTT
Organism: Maxillicosta whitleyi; assembly: GCA_029822895.1. Taxonomy (NCBI): domain Eukaryota; kingdom Metazoa; phylum Chordata; class Actinopteri; order Perciformes; family Neosebastidae; genus Maxillicosta; species Maxillicosta whitleyi. The sequence continues at coordinate 6,753,917 of JAPSES010000081.1, read as the reverse complement.
GACATCATGTCATTAAAGCAGTTTGTCTGAGGCTCAATTTTATATGATTTTTCTCTTATTTTGTCGTTTACTAAATTTTCCTCATCTTACATAAGTTTAATATTTTTTTTAATTAATTTGTTGCATATTTACAAATCATTTGCATGTTATATTTCACATGTTATTCTCATCATCTTTTACATTTTTTTTTTTATCATTTTGTGCCCTTTAAATTACTTTTATCTTGTATGTTTTGTCTCATTTTCATCATCTTATGTCTTTCAGTTTCACATCATTTCCCTCTTGTTACACTTTATTGTCTTGTTGCATTTTTTGTGTTCTCCTCATTTGTTATTTTAAGTTGCCATTTTCATCTTGTTACATTTTATTGTTACATTTTTTAGGACAATGTTTTCTGCTTCTTTTATCTTCAGCATTTTGTTGAAACTTTAATGTCAGTTTAATGTCATTTACACGATGTTGCATTTGTTTATACAACAACGTTCTCCTTTTGTTTTGGGTATTGCATCATGTTGCATCTTTTATCTCATTTGCATTTTTTTGTATTTTTAGCTGTATGTCAGTTTTATCGTCTTGCATCTTGTTATATCTTTTACCTCAGTGTTTTCCTCTTTTTCCATCTTTTGTGTAATTTTCATGTTTTGTCTGTCTTGTTGTTTTTGTCATGTTACATTTCTTTTCTCTCATTTCTAGCTTTGATCAACATTTATTAAATCTTCAATAGAATACTCTTCTGTTATTTTAATCCATGAATGCATGTATCATATCCAGCGAAGGCAGGACACCCCCTGAATGTATCACTTATATCATCTCACTCTGATAGCTTGTGATCAAATGAAAACATGAAAAATAAAACCAAAAATATTGTTTTTGCTGAAACTATGTTTGAGACAGATGGATATAAAGTGTATTTGTGAAGGGTCACATATTGAACAGTTGAACTGAAACATGAAACAAACACATAGTGCTGGTAGAAATGACAGATTTCTTTACAATAGAGTATTTTCCAGCTTAAAAAGACAAAAAAGAAGAATTTTCTGTTACAAAATCTTAATTAAAAAAAATATATCCATATGTTTCAGTCTGATATACTGTGAGCTGTGACACAGTGAACATAAATGCAGTTAAATTCAGTATCTACTCTTAAATGATACGACGTGTCAGATTCAGTCTGAGTCTTAGACTAGATTCATTGTCATTTGATCTAATGGCAGGGGTGTCAAACTCATTTTGGTTCAGGGACCATATTTGGGCGGCTGTGGCTCAGTTGGTAGAGCAGGTTGTCCAATGGCCAAAGGGTTGGTGGTTCAAATCCTGGCTCCTTCTGTCCACATGTTGAAGTGTCCGCAAGACACTGCTCCCAGTACGGCATGGTATGGCATGGTAGTGGCTTGCATGGTACATTAGCATAGTAGCCACTTCCTGGTGTGTGAATGTGAGGCTTTGTAAAGCACTTTAAGTACCACAGTGTAGATCTAGTGCTATATAAGAGCAATCCATCTATATCTTGCCAGTATGATATGAGGTGGGTCGGACCAGGAAAATAGTAATATATATATTATGAAAAACTTTACATTGACAATCTATCCTTTAACAAGAAAAGCACCCAGAGAGCTCAAACCTCCGCCAAGCAGCACAGTTCCCCCACATATTGTGACTGACACCCCACAATATTACTCCCACACTTGTTTTTTAAAATCCGTTGACATACTACTTTTTCAGTAGACCTTCAGCTACAGTTTGGTCTGTATCTGCATTAGTTACCTCACAGTGACAAAAATTATTATTATATTACTTCTGTCATGTTCCGGATCATAGTTTCCAAAATATTGCTAGTATCTTGATCATACTTTTACATATCTCAGAAAGTATCAGGACCATGTTCTGTATTTTTTTGCCAAGCAATCCAGTTATTCTGTTATTCTCTAAGTTATATACACATATGTTGAAAATGGCCCTATCTTGCAATGATAAAGAATCCTTTAGACTGTGATCTGGATCACCTCCAAAATTTAATCATCTGTTCCTTATCTCAGAGCGAACATTTCCTGAAAATTTCCTTAAAATCCATTCATAACTTTTTGAGTTAGCTTGCTAACTAACAAACTAACAAACCATGCAAAAAAAAAAAAAAAAAAAAGACAAAGAAAAACAACAGCAATAACATAAATTCTTAATATGTCCAAAATTTCCCAGTATGCACCAACAGAACCAGTTAAAGCGGTCGTGCATAAACAGCAGCGACAGTAAAATAAAGTGGGAACAGTGAATTGTCTGATATGTGCCGCTGCAGGTCACTGATTCCACTGCACCGTGGTAATAAAAATACCATAAGATGACAAGAGATATATAAACATTATCGTACAAGATTATATAACCTGTTATTAGTTTCACACAGGAGAAATTTAGAGTGTTAAAGCAGCGGCAAGACCCATATTAACTGAAAAAATAAATAAAAAACAGGAAAAAAGCAAAGAAGAGAAGAGCAATATACAATATAGTAGAAAGAACCAAGCCATAAACATTTAAAAAGCTATTCTATATCATTCTTAACATAATGAAAAGTTATTAAGCTATAGCAGGAGCTGAAGATAAACGCAGCATTGAATTAAAAGATAAAATATAATAGTTTAACCCATAAACAACCCAGCACTGCTTTTGTTGCAATTGCAAAAATGACATTTTCTGTCTATTTAGCCTTTCTTAAGTGATTTATAACCATTTATTATAATATTATCCTCTGCATTTTGATTTTTTTAAATGTGAAAATCAAGTATTTTCCTATATTTAATTCACTGAACATGTAGATGTTTCCTGCGACCCCTGTGACCCTAGTAAGGATAAAGTTCAGAAAATGAATGAATGGATGTAGATGTTTATTAAAGCTCAGATTAAAGTTGAGGGTAATTATATCAGAAACAGAGAAAACTGAAGATTAAAGTGACTTTTCTGTGAAATCTCTCATTAACTGAACATAAACCCAGTGTTTCTATCACTGTCATTTATCAAACTCAATGTTGAATGAATGTTGTAGAAGATGACAATGTTTCCACGGTAACTACAGAGCCTCTGAACATCCAAATGGGTTGTATCTGATGACCATGAAAAGATGAAAAACTGTATTTTACACTAATTATTTACATGTAGTGATAGGATTAATGGATCAGAATCTATTTTTCATTTTAGATCAGTAGATGTTTTGGTCACCAGTGGCTCTTTGGGTCTTTAAGGGTTAAATCTAAATGATTGGAGGGTCTTTAAAAACTCACCATGAGTGTCAGCCGCTAACTTTTATTGTGGTTGAACAGTCACTTGTTTTCCAAAAATATTTTTCTTGGTAATAAAATAAATTTCAAAGCATACTTCTTCTCTTTGACACAATAAATTTGTGGCTTTGTTATGCTGTGTTTCTCCAAGACCACAGCACTCTCTTGAGATATCAAACAATTGCCTTTGAAACATAATAATGAAACATAATGCTTCTTTTATATTGATTTTGGTGAACCAGACTGCAGCATATTCAGTAGTCTGCTGAGGCGCAGTAGTTTTTCAGTCAGTGTGCTCTTCAGAATATCTTCCTTGTGTAATGAGGTTCAGAATTAAGAGCACATTGCAGCCATTTCTATATATGTTCAGTTATTTCACAATTTTCTCACTAAAGTTGATATCAAAGTCAATCAGAAACCTTAATGTCACACTCCGATTTTCACGACGTATAGAAATAGTCAATAAAAAAGTGTATATGTTAAAAATTACATGGACTAATATAACATAGTATTCATAGAAACATATTGATTAATACATCTGCATTTGTTTTAGCATATTTAACCTGACAGAGAGATGCTACATAATATCCTAATGTGTGTGTGTGTGTGTGTGTGTGTTTGTTTGTTTGTGTAAATAAAAACAAGTTAACATTCTTCCTAATATAATGGGTTTAAAGGTTACAAAAGTATTAACATGTTACTTCAATGGCAATCCCTTACTGTTTGTCTGAAACTCAATTCTTCTTTTACAGTGCTGTAAAAGAAGTGCTGCAAAGTGCTGCAAAGTGCTGCAAAACCATTCATTTCTGTTAAAATGATCCAAGCTTTAGTCTGACACAGTGTTTTGGGACAGAGTAGCCTTTTCCTCATCAATATATCAATATAATCAGAAGGTTGTTCCTGCATGTGGACATTAAACTCTATAACTCCTCCCTCTGATTATTTGACATAATCCATTCAGGATTATATTTTTTACTCGGGACAATATTTCTCAGATCGATAAAGATCTATAACGAGTGTCATTTTTGCACATTTGTATTTTCAATAGAATGGTGCAGTCTAACAGGAATATTGTAAATCTCTTGTACATTTCTAGTAGATAACTGCATTGTATTGTATATTGTTTTCTTATTAATATATTTTTCTTTTCCCTTGCTCTTGAGTTGCTTTCTATCTGTACTTTAATTGTGTCAGAGCAGCTATAACACACAGATTTCCCTCTGGGGATTAATAAAGTATTTCAGATTCTGATTCTGATAAAGTACAGGCAAACCAAGCAGAGTACAAACTTAAGTTTTTGGAAAACTTAGAGGAGTCTTATCGCTAGAGGAAAGATTTTGGAAAAAAAAAAAAAAAACACAAAACTTCCAAACTACATTGTTTCAAGTCTGCCCCAAAAGGCTAAAGCTGAACATGTTTATTAATATATTTCATTAAACAGCAGATAAAGCACAGTAGACAGACACCCAACTGTTGTTATCTCTAGTTTCTTTCTTCTACCTGCAGAAGACGCTGTTGCAGCATTTAATGAAAATGTCAGTGCAAGGGGCAAAAGACTTGTCAGAGTTCATTAAGTTTCCAGGAGACAATAGCACAGCCAGCAGTGCAAGCTATAGCTGGCTGGTCTGCCATTAATCATGGCTGACAAGAAACTAGGGTTAAAGGTGGGAAAGTTGCCAGAGACTCTGTTAGTGATTTTATGGAGCCTGCTTATCCGCTGAGAACGGGAGCTGGGAGACATTGAGTTTGGTGTTTTTACTGGATCACTCCTCTGTTGCACTTTATTGTTGCACTTAAATAAAAATGATAGATGTGTGTCAATTTAAATGAAATGCACTCAACCAAATAAACAAATTTCTCCATGGTCAAATTCCTCTTTTTTGTCACTGACGATCATCATATCTATAACGATGCCAAGCTTGTCTCCCACTTCAAGTAAAAGGCTGTTTTGCCACAAAAGAGTAAATGATTAGAGTAAATGAAGCATCGGCTAATGATGTGTCCACATCCAGTGTGTGACTGCAATAGTGTTACTCTTTCTGCTGCCTTTGCCTTCTGAGAAATCCCTTTCTGTAGGCAGAAGCCTTTTCAGGGCCTGTCAGATATTCCACCACAGAAAGACAGAGAACAAGGAAGGCATAGAGAAAAGAGGCTGCTGTGGGAGAGAGAGAGAGAGAGAGAGAGAGAGAGAGAGAGAAGGAGAGAGAGAGAGAGGGAGGCAGAGACAGCGCAAAAATGGTACTTGTGACGGGGGAAGATTGAAGTCCTGTTAAGTGCTCTGCTTGAAAGCATGTCTGGCCTCATTAGCTGTCAGTTGTAACAATACTGAACTGGCAGTGAAGACAGGTTGGAGTCTAGTGGTCATAAATCACTCCTCGACAGCTGCCTGACAAGCTGGGAACCAGTACACAGGCACGGGCACCCTCTCAGCCTCGACACTGCACAGGCACACAGGCGTGCACACATGGCATGTACACACAGTAATCTAAGAAATCATCGCTGTTGCCCTGAAATTACATAGAGCCTGGAAAAGGTTTTGTGGTATTTTGTAAGAGGAAAATTGCTTTCATTTCATGTCTGCCTGCATACATGTATGTGCACTGGTAACCCAGGTCTCCAGCGCATGTCTGTCCTTGGCTGTGTCCATTAGCTAGATGAGCAGCGGCGCTAGTGACTTCTGTGGGGTGTGGGGTAAAAGAGCAAGGCCTGCAGGTCATTAATCATGGCCCCTGACATGCAGAGCAGGAGGCCAAGGCTCCCCTATGCATACAGCTGCCGGGCCACACTCAGTGCACAGGCGATGTGCTGACCCTCATACCTCCCCGCTCCCAGCGCCTGTGGCTCTCATCTGTCCAACTCCCTCACTGTTTCTGTCAGTCATTTGTGCTGTCAGATACTCCTCCTCCTCCTGACCAACCGCAACACCCCTCACACTAACTGGTTTTACCACTTAAAGTGTGTTTTCACTGTCGATTCCACACAGATTATGCTGAAAATACAACCAGGCTTTGTTCAGGGCGTGGGGTAAAACAGGTTATGAGTAAGGTTAACGTTTAAGCCTTGGATGTTTTTGAATCAACCCATTATGACAATTTTTCTAATATAAAAATACCAACTGTTCTGTGGTTCCAGCCGCTGAAATGGAAGCTTTTGCTGATTTCGTAATCTGTCATTATGAATTCAATAACTTCATTACTTAACGTCGTTTTTTTTTTTCACTTGTTACAGTACGTAGGCTGCTTTAGCTTTTGTTGTTGTTTTGCGAGGTTGCATTGCGATATATGTGTATATTATTAAGTACACATATAAAATCAGGGTTACATGGTACTCAAAACAAGAACAAATGTGTTGAATTAAACCTGGTGTAATCCAGTAAATCTCATATTGTCTGAACAAAAGAGCTAAAAACACATTAAGTCCAAAGGGAAATCACACTAAACACTTGTGCAAACTGTTAAGCCTGTAGTTTGTAGAGAATGAAACTTTTATTGCTGGACATATTTCGCACATATCATGATTGTGTCATAATACACAGACTGACAATTGCATATGTGTGATCATTATAATGTTAACAGTGACCAAAAACATTTGCACAGAACTGTACATTAACTGACAGACGAATGCATTCATATGAAACTAATAGGTCTATAAAAGAGTCATAATGTAAGGCTTACTCTGATTGATTTCTGAACATTTTCAACTCTTATCTTACTGTCACTACATGGACATTTGACAGATTAAAATACTCTGGAAAATACTAGGTGGAGTTACACTATTAGTCCAAATGTCAAGAAAAAATATCACGCTCAAAAGATGTTAGTTGCAGCTATAATTCATTTATGCTTGAATTCCACTTTCACATGATTTTATACATGTTTCAGCAAACAGATGTCTGCTTCATGTCATAAAACATCAAATTCATAAAGACACAAAAATGTTAAAAACTGCAGAGTGCCATCTCATTCTTGTTCCCATCCGCTGACATGACGTCAGCCAGACTCACAGCTGCTTGCATAATGATAAAAGCCAGTCAGGCTGTGAGACACTGAAACACTGTTTCATCATTCACAGCTACTAAATCACCCAGTCCAAGCACAAGACATCTGTTGAAAGCTGATTCCTTATCAGCCTTCCAGCGTGATTTGGAGAACATCTGGAGTTTCTGAAGGTTTTTGGCATAGCATGGGCTGGAAAATGTACAAAGAGGGCTAATTTTGTAGAATGTGTTGACACTCACATCAGGTGATCTATTGCACTATAAAACACTTTAGAAAAAAATGAGGTGGATGTAAAGCAAACCAGAATAAAATATGACAGGAAACTTTGTTAACCTAAATTAAAAAAAAGAAATTGTAAATAACTGACATTGAAAACTATGATTTCTCAGGCCTCTTTAAATACTATTATTAATAATAGTAATTAATCATTAGGACGACGCACAGTGAACTGCAATTCAGTAAAAAGTCTACCTTCTAAATTGCTAACACCAAGTTCCTTCTCCAGCTCCTTTTTAGCTTTCAGTGTTGTTTTTACTGATTTTACACACACACTCACACATCCTGTCTGTTCTAAGTCAGTGGCAGAGATCAGGTCTGCTGCAAAGACTAAACAACAGCATTTGAGTGGATTTGCTCTCCCTCATTAATCATCCTGACAGACTGAAAAACAACATTTCCTCCTTAATGACTGTATTTGAGTAATCATGTCTGCTTGTTTCCATGCAAGCATCTCTTTCTCATTTTGCTTTGTACTCTCTTTCTTATTCCTGCCATCCATGTGTGTGTATTTTGGAACCTCTCTCTGACCTCCCAAGTCTGTGGCGTGGCGTCTGTTCGAGGTCACGCTGGCCAATTTACAGCGGGTTACGTTGACGAAGAAAGTGAAAAACACCATAAGGGATGGAGGAGTGAGATGGTGGAGATCCAGATGCGGAAGGCAGAGGATGGTGTCACCCCCGCGTGTGGCTAACCCGCTAGCACCCGCTGGCCTCCAGGCCTCTGCTGGTCGCTGCCAAAGCACGTTTTTCCGTTAAGCACCAGGTCTGTGATGCATGAGAGCTGACAACTGAGCTCGGAGCCCTCAGAGTACAGCCAAATCAAAACAAGCTGGGGCCATGCACATTAGTAGAGAAACCATAATTGCGTTTGCCCTCTTGTACACCACTGAACTCCGTATGTCGCTTTTTTTTTTCTTTTTCTTTTTTTCCAACAACAGACAGGCCTGAAGTATGAGGAAAGAAAGGTGGGACGGATCTGAGTAGTTCCCTTTTTAGAAATAAAAATACCTGCTCAAGTGTAGGCTGATTTATTATTGGATGTGGGTAATTTAACACAGAACACTGTAGTAGATCAACATATTGTGTGTAGCCTGGTTTGACAGTGGTTTTGTGGAGTGTTTTTCTGTAAGTGAGAAAAGTGTATTTTCAACATTTCTCCCAGTCTGTGGGTGGATTTAAGTGATGGGTTTATGGCGGTTTAGAAACATCAGTATAGCATAGCTGACATCTGTGTCCTCTTTATTTTTGGACCACTTGAAAAGCGCTCATGGTAGGATGATGGATGAAGTGATAAAGTTGGAAGGAAGGCAAAATGAAAGCAGAGGAGTCCATTTCTGGGAAGCATTGTGCGAACTGTAACTCACAGACAATTCAGAAGAAGCATCAAGGCAGATGTGCATAATTTGTGTCCGAAGCTGAATGATTTTAAAGACAAGAAACCTCACTATCTCTGAGGGAAATACAAAATGTCTGAAAATGCAGACTAATCTAGTTTTAGGCCCGAAACCAGACAATGAGTGATTATCATCAATATGTTTCCAGTCCATGCCTGTGTGACACTAAAAAGGCTCATTTACTAACTTTTTTATGTCTCGTACATCACTCAGTTCCTCCCTTCCTCCCACTTTTCTTTTGGCGTCTTTGCAAAAGGTTTAGGCAAGTAGAGAGGTTAAAGCTTGTCGCGTAATGAAGGAGCAGCTCCACAGTCTGTCATCATTAATCACTTGGGCTGTCAAACTGGACCAAAGACTCACTCAGACCAACCAGGCAGAGAGCCCTCACCTCCAAGAACAATACTGGACTTTTTATATATATATCACAGAAAAAAAAAATCTGTTTTCTGTGCATGACTTTAGAGAGCTAAAAATGTCTGTCGTAACCATGTTATTAGAGAAGTTCAAAACCTCTGCTCCACAGGGTAAATGTGGCAGGGAAGAGCTGGAATTTGCCCTTAAGCGCAAACACTGGCCCAAATTGTTCATTAGTGTAAGAAAACATAAAAGAAGTGACATGAATGGTGCATGAGCGTCTCGTATAAAAGTGTCAGTTGATAGAAAGATATTATCTTCAAAGGGACTAGACTGCATTCCCAGATTTTCACACAGTCCTTAAATATCACAAAAAACGTATTAGTTACCAATAGGTGGCATCGCAATCCAACAATATCTCTGCTATGTTACAATAAACACACTCGACTGAGACATTAAACCCAGACTCTAGGAACCGAACCATGACTGGGAAGTTTTGACGACTTCATTGCACCATCTCCTTCACTGCAGCATCAGCAGCCACTCATTTCAAGTCTTAATAAACTAAGTGCTTCTGTGTTTTCTGGGCCATATCGGGCAATGTGAAACCTCCAGAGTGGGCCTACAGTACAGTATCTCATGCCCTCCTGCCGAACTCGGGCGCCCCATAACAGCATCTCAGACCACTGAAACAGGAGCGCTTTCTCTTGTTACAACAAGGACAGGCTGTTTTGACCCCTGTGGGTCCCTTGTCAGAGTTGTGAGTGACCAGTGTGGGTCATCTATACTTCACCAAGGGTGTCAGAGTGTCATGTTGCTAGGAAATGGCATATTACCGCTGCCAATCATGCCGCAGCCTCGGTAACTTGAGCGACTGTCAGGACCCCATCTTGAACACACACTGGAAGCAGTTCTTTGGCCGCCTGATGCTTATCAGGATCCAACAGAATGGATAAATTACATCCTGACAGTCTTGACATTTCTATACTACCTCAGCGGCCAATGATGTTGCTGCTTTGATAACACATGCCACAACACTGAAAGAAAACATTTCAAATAAAGAAGCTATGGCTTTAACTTAAGAATGCATTTGCAGCAGAACCGAGGTATTGAAGAATGTGAGCTGGAGGCCTGTGGTCTCCTCACAAGTCACTGTCAACAGCACAAAAAATTAGCAGGAGTAAAGCACACCCAGAGTCATCAATCATATGATTGTATAGCAGCGAAAATAGAAAGCTGCACAAAACCACTCAGGATGAAATGCATAGGCTACTGACAGCTGACGATGACCTTTCATGTTACCTCTTTATAGACCTGTAAAAGCCTGTAAATTGTCATAAAATATCACCCTGATTTTGGAACACAGTCCTATTTTCATAGATTTTTTGTAAAGTGTAAGAGAACCAGATTGTTTTATACTTAAAAACAGAAACTGTGCAATAACCACATACAGTTCTAAGTAAAATTAACATGAAATTAAAGGAAACCTCTCTTATTTGTCAAGTCACTAAGCTAATAAAATACATGAGAAAAAATACAAAAAACAAAATCACACAAAATAAGGACAACAGGAAATAAATCTTCAATGTGATTTATTTAACAAAATATGACCTCCCATTTCACTGGATAGCACCACATGGTGTTCCAATTTTACAAAAAATATCACATCTCAGTTTTATTGATTTGCTGTGACAATAAAAAGTCAAAACGCTAAGGAATTCAGAGAGAGAGAGATGTGATTTTAACATTCATTCAAAAAGCGTTAAGACGCAACATATTCAACACCTGTCATCTGTTTTTCCACATATCTGAAAAATGAAAGCAGATTTATAGGGTAAACATGAAAGTCAGATTCCCGGTATAAAATAAATACAACTTCTCAGTAGGAATAAACAAAACATAAATCATCACAAAGCATGGGGCTGAATAAACAGTAAGTGTGTATGCTGTGTCAAGCTTACATGCATGTCTCACAGGGGAAAAGCGGCTGTGGACAGACTTACTTCAGCTCACAGGGCCAAAGCTTATTGCCATCCCTGCCGCACTGCATTTTTCTGCACTAAATCACCACTTGCAGCATGAAACCCTGAACATCCAAGAGCTATTACACTGCATCCAACCATCAATTTGCCAAGCCTGTGGGGTGTCAGAAGTCACCAAGGGGAAGTCATGTCTGTTGCAAAAGTATCCGAGCAATGTGCTGACATGCAAGAGCCATGTGTCCTCTGATCTTTAAGAGTGGACCTCAGCCTGAATAGAAACTCCATATATGTTATTTAATGTATAAAGGAAGTATGAAGGAGCTTTCAAGTCAAAATCCAGGACTCCAGCTCTCATCCTAGCTCGGCAGTCTTGACTCGGAGGAAGCAGCAACTTGCTGTTTTTAAGTACTAACTTAAAACATAAGTGGATGGTGTCATCACTGGTAGCCCAGAGCTGAGGCCGATCCAAGTCTTTGACTGTAGAGAGCATAATGGGGGTAGTACGGACCCGTGGTGGGGAGAGAGTGCAGAGAAATGGAGGAGGGACCAGGAGGCAGATGGACCTTACTGTAAGGATGGTAACGAGCCAGACCTAGGCTAGGGGGAGCCCTGAGAGAGAGTGAGCTGGGCATAGAGCCGGGGCTGCTCTGGTGGGGGAGGTGAAGGTGACAGGAGGCAGGTCCAGAGGAGGAAACCGAGAGCAGCTTACTGTCCATTCCCACAGGCAAAGCCGTGTGAGTGCGGAGGTGAGCCAACAGCTCGTCCGAGGTGGCAAATCGCTTGTCGCACGGCCCTCCGGCAGAAACCCAGTTACATGCATGAGGCAGGGGGTCATTGGGCAGCATGAAGCCATATGTATAGAGCGGGTGTGAGAGGGAGGATGTCACACTGGATGACAAAGAATTAGGGTGAAGGGAGTGGAGTGGGTGGGATGGATACACCAATGGGAAGCTTGATTTGAGGGTGGAGGAAGGGTCATGGATGCAGGAGTTGCAGTTGCTTCCACCAAGGTGGGACACACTTGGATAGCTTAAACAGTAGGGGTCCCTGCATAAACCCTGCATGAAAGACGGAGGGGAGGCCCCCGTAAGTGGGCTGGAGCTCGGGTGCTTTCCAGGAACCGCCATGCTTCCCACACTGAGACTGGACTTGGTAGGGTCCAGCCCTGGAACAAACTGCGATGGGTAGCCTGCATAGGCCCCCACTACAGATCCATGATAGCCCATGTTGGAAGAAGGCAGGGGAAAGAGAGGCTGGCTTGTCTTGTAGGGAGAGATGGGTGTAATATGTCCAGGGCCCAGGTTCGGCTGAGCAGGCTCAGATTTACCCCCCTCGTGGTTGGATGTGCTCTCAGAGCTGTCGTTACTGCAGTTTGTGCTAGCTCGAACATGGCTGGAGTTTGCAAGGTGTGGGCTGTCCGAGCTGGCCTTGTTTACCTCAGTATCTTTTTTGAGATGACTACTGCTGTTGTTCGTGCTACTAGGGCTGCCCTGCTCATGTACAGTCTCTCCGTTCTGACTGTGGGGGTGTGACGTGGGCTGTCCACCAGGTGACTGGCTTTGTTTGTGAGATGGCTGCTGCTGCTGTGTGTGTCCTGGTGGGGTGCCACTGCTGACTCTAGAGCTGGGTGAGTGAGCATGGGGCGGATATGACGGCTGGCCACTGGATGAATTACCATTGGTGGTAACGCTGCTGGTGGGCACCCTGAACCCGACTTTGTCTGAGCTGCCATTAGAGCTGCTACTGGTGTCTCTGCGACACTCTCCAGTGCCTTTGTTATAGGGCTTGAAGCTGGATTTGTCGTCCAGGGAGGGGCGGTGCTCTCCGAGCTTCAGGCTGGAGACGGATGAGCGGCTGCTGGGCTCCTTGTCCCCCTGGCTGCAGGAGGAGCCCAGCTTGGAGGACGGAGGGTCTGATTTACCAATCTGAGAACAGGTCTGCGCCAACAGGGCTAATGGACTCTTCTTGGCATCCAGCTACAATAAAAATACATTGTGATCAGCTCAGTGAATTTTAATCACACACAGAACATTTTAGTGATGGTATTAAACGTTGTGAACTGTGATAACCATAAACTATTAAAATTCCCATCATATATACTTAACATACTCATTGCATAAGGTTATTAAAATGTATTACCATGTACATAATTTGTTGAACATTATTCTGTTACTGACTGTAAATTAAAGTTAAAAACACTACTTCTGGGTTATTGTGCGTGTTACAGCACAACAATGGAATTTAGACACTTTATTTCACAGCGCGTGGAAGTCAAACGCCTTACAAGCCATTTTAACATTTTCACCACACTGCTGTATCATTACAAAACAGGACGCGGTGATGAAAACACAACAAAGGGGATATTATGCAAAGTATTATGAGAAAAGGCAGTAAAAGTCCGGCATCGTGTTAAACAGTGTCCATACCTCAATGCTCACGGGTGCGGACGTCAAAGGCTGTAAATACTC